>VZTI01004321.1:680820-692030 GCA_013397865.1 Struthidea cinerea
CGCCCTCCTCCTCCTCCATCCACAAGTTGGTCCTATCGCCTATGCTTCAGTGGCAGAGGGATTATCAATTCACTTGTCTCAACTAAGTAATGAGCGATCTACCTTAGGTAAACCACAGAATTATTGAATGGTTCAGGTTGGAAGGGCCCTTGATGATCATTCAGTTCCAATCCCCCTGCCATGGGCAGGGACATCTTCCATTGACACTGACCAGGTTGCTCAAATCCCCATCCAACCTGGCCTTGAACACTTCCAAGGATGGGGATTCTACAATTCTATGATTCTACAATTCTATGAGTCTAAATCTATGTAGTAGTTTCCTCATTTTCCAGTTACTTTTGTGTCCTCAAGTACCATTTCCTTTTCAAATTGTGGATGTGAGTCTTGCATGCTACCGAGGTGAGTCTGGTGGGGTCGTACTTTTGTAGCCCAGGAGCATTTTAAGCTGGTGTTCAGGTGCTTCAGTCTGCCAGAGGGAGGAATCGGTACCTCCACCTGCCTTTCCCACCTTGGGGCAGCCTTCACGGGGGAGGTACCTGCTCAAACTTTGAGCCAATAGTTCATAAACTACCCTCTTCTCATGAGTGTCTCATGACACTCAAGGATTTCCTTTAACTCTACACATCCTTGCTAATCTTTTATAGAATATGGTTCTTCATTTCAAAAATGGTCCTCCATTGCTTTTGTGTCTCCTTTTCTTTTATGTCACCTTTTTAAAAACATGTATCTTAAAGGACAGACAAGTTTGAACCAGACAAAAGAAAACCATTTCTTAGTCAACAGGGATATGGCTGATAAAAGGCAGCCCAGCTACCTTATGCCCTGGGTATTTTTACTGTTTCTGTGCTTTCTTCCGTCTTTGTGGTTATTAATACAGCTAGAAGAGTCTGTGAGGTCATCTCCTGATTTCTTTTATGTAGTTTTTTACAAAACATAATACAGCAGAATAATATGAACATGTAATGACCAGGCCACCACATTCCTCACATAATTTGCTCTTTCTTAACCCCTGCTAAGGCTGAAGAATGTTGCCTCAAACATGAATTTGTGTCCTGACAACAGGCAATCCCAAGCAGTGTCCGATTTCTGCTCCTGCAGTGGAAACCCCAAAACCCTAACAGATACCACACAGTTGCCAGGCAGTGTGGGTTTTATGGCAGATGCTCTTCCTTACACAAAAGCTACCCACAACTTGTACTAGCTTATTACATTGGTACATGGCAGAATTTCCCAGAAATTCTGGAGATTTCTTGGTATATCAAAGGATGTAACTGAGCTCTTACGGGCATAATTTTCCCATCTGCCTCATTTTACTTTTTCGTGCTTTGATAGTTATGGACAAGTATAAGGTTCACACATGCCTAAGGGTAACTCAGAGCATGTTTTTCTATTACTCTCTGATACAGTTAGATAAAAAAGGCTTTTTGTAATCAGGAAATGTATGCCCAAAATAACCAATAAAGTCTGAGATCAGAATTAGTTTTCCTGGAGAGAATCCGAAAAGTTCGTCCCTTACATTAATTTTTGCACAAAAAATCCTAAATTACAGACCTTAAGAGAGGCTGCTGCTGCTGCAGTTCAGCAGCAATGCACGTGGGTAGATATTATCGTGGAGCTTCTTCTCTCCCAACAATCCTTCTGACGACTCATGCTCTGTCTGTCACAATAACCCCTGCCTCTCCTCCTACTCACCTGCTTTTTCTATCAGATTATTTACTTGCAAAAACCAGAATCTCTAAAGATGCCTGGATTATTTCAGAGGTGTCTTCGACACACAGGAACATAGGTAATAACTGGAACACAACATCTAATGGGCTGAATATCAATGTTCCCTCAATAGCTGACAGGGCGTTCTTTACCAGCTCAAAAACAGAGGCTTGCACAACTCTATTTCTGTGGTAGAAAATAAAGGCTGGATAGACTGGTTTGATACATTCACTTGTCAGTGACTACATGACTGATTTCTGCTCTCTAATTTCCTGTCATTTCTGCTCCTATATGGCCAGATAGTTGTGGAAGGTGCAAAATTGTCATTGGCTACATGATTCAGTTTTGCAGAATCCCAAATATTTTATTGTATTATGTCTTTGAATCATACATTGTATTCTATATTCTATGCACCTGTTTAACCAATCAGTAAGGAAAAAAGGTACTTATCTCTTGAATATTTTATTTGAATTAGCCTTCAAAATAAGAAGTAAACACTGCTTTCAGATGGAGATTTAAAAAGTGACATCAGGGCATAGAAAAGGATATACCTTTGGGGCAAGAATTACGTTGGACAGTTAGTGGTCCTATCTGATATTTTGCTGGTATCAACCACAAGAATATATTACCAGCATTAGGGCTAGAATAATAAGCAAGAGAATCTGAGTAAGCACCTGGAGACTATTGGAGACTCACAGAAGGATGTAGATAGAAGAATCAAAATGTGATAGCAAAAGGAAAAAGCTTTGAGTTTTGAAAAGAAGCTGAAGTAAAATTAGAGATAAATAAAACAAGCAAATGTATAAACAAGATAGAGATTCCATAGGAAGTTGGATCCAATTAATATGTTGTGACAAGTAAAGTGACAGATACAGCATTTTCAGGTACGTATCAGCATTTTCTTTATATTGGGAAACTAGTTACAGTAACACCTTAAGGAAAGAACTCATATTAATTTTTCAGCTGAAAAAAACAACCCTTGTTGGCTTAAGGCCTTTTCTGAGGCAGAAGGGGTTAGCTCCCTGGCTGGCGGGTTGTACACAGAATAAATGCATGTGGATTTTCAGTTGTCTCTAACAAGTCTCTGGTCCCTCAACAGGACTGTTCTTATCTCCTGATGTATGCTGAGAGCTTCTCATATCTCCTAAACTTGCATTTGCCCCTAATTGCACAGAACAGCCATTTTACAGGAGAAAGAAAGAGGCGAGGCGAGGCGAGGCGAGGATTAAGCCCTGAGGAGCACTGCTGGTGACCAGTAACCAGCCAGATGTGACACCATTCACCAAAACCCTGTGAGCACTGTCCTTCAGCCAGTTCTTCACTCAGTGCATTGTGAACTGGCTCATCCCATGTTTGGATAACTTGCCCGAAAGGATGATGTGAGGGACTATGTCAAAAGCCTTACTAAAATCCAGAAAAACTGCATTCACTGTCTTCCCTTCAGCCACTAGATGTGTGACCTTATCATAAAAAGATACCAAATTCGTTAAACAGGACTTTCCCTTGTGAATCCATGTGCTCGCACTCCAGGTAACTTTATCAATTAGTCCTCAGGTTGTGGCGGGAAATGCCATCTAAAACCTCACTACTAGAGTCAGTAAACAATTTATTTTGTTGCTGTTCAGGTCTACAATCTAAAAATTATACTTATAATCCCCCTCAAACCTAGGACCAGTAGAGGAACGGGACTGTGGGTTTTTTCCCACTATTCAGACTGCCAGAGCAGTAATGCCTTAAACTGCTGCATCAGGAGCAACCAAAGCTCATCTGCCAAAGTCTTATTTATCTGAACAGTGTTGCTGGCCCCGTGAGGCAGTGAAGGCTGCCTGAGGCTTTGAACACCTCAGGTAGTCGTGACAGAGCAGTTGAATCACAGGCTGGGGGAAAGGAATCCACAGTGCTTTAGGCAAACTCACTTGTAATTGCAAAGACTCATTCAAATGCCTCCAGTGCAGGAGTTTGGATGCACAAAATGAACTACTGAGCAAGTTCTCTTCTGGCTACCCAAAATTACGTATATTGCTGAGTCAATCCCCCAACTGGTGGTTATGGTCTTCCTCACTACTCGCCTCCATACTGGAGCAATCCCGTGAGGGGCCAAGAGAGATGTCTGGTTTGTGCAGAATTCAGTGCTGTGCATACCCTGTAAACTCCTTGATTTTGTTGGAAAGCATATTGACTTTTTGTAAGAGCAGCTGCCACCCTTCTGGAGGCTAGGGCAACCCTCAAGACACCTCTCAGAGTCACAGAAAATAGGACTTTGGAGAACATCCAGCCCATGCTCCTGTCCATCCAAGCCATCCAGAAAGCTGCTTGTCTAAACTCTACCTGGTTGCCTTTCAGATCTGCAAAATGTCATGCTCCAGCAGGAAATTCTAACATAAGTATTTGCATGGATTGAAGAGAGGCATTGATAGAAGTTTTTCTGGACTGTCTTGTTTGATTAAAGCTGAACTTGCAGTGTAGTATCTGCAACACATAATGCAGAAAGGGGACTGTGCCTTTTGCAGGAAAGAATTCGATATGAAAGACTTGCTTTTATAAGTTTCAGAAGGAAAAAAACCTCAACTTCTTGGAAAGATAGTTTTTAACTCGCGGAGTTATGAGGTTTTGCTTGCTATCTTGCACAAATCCTTTGTTCTTAGAATTTGTCATATTAAGTATATATATAAATAACTTCCTAGGAGTTGAAAAAGAACATCTAGTTTGGATCTAATGAGCAGATTGTAGTTTTCTTTTTAAATTACAGAGGCAGAGCTTATTAATTTATACTGATCTGAGTCCAAAAATTCTGCTTCCTTAGTTCAATACTTTATTTTAGAACAAGCATGGTTTTTTAGTCCTCCTCTTGAAAACTGAAAGCAATGTAGATTTTCATTTTCTGGTTTCCCCAGAAAGGGTTTTATACCACAGTTCTTTCCTGTGGACAAAAGTACTAGGAAAATAAATTAGGAAAAAGGAAGCAACTGCCTTGCTTTTATCGAAATAGACCTACTCTTCTCTGTGTAACTAACTCAAGTAACTGAGGAAGAAAGACGGAAATTTTGGCAAATGAGATGAAAAATACTGAAAAAAAATAGCCCCAAATGTAATTTTTTTTTTTTTTTAATGAAAAGTATACAATCCCTCTCCACAGAAACTTCTGGTCTGATGAACATGCCACTTCTTTAAGTGAAAATGTACAAAAAGTACATTTTCCGGAACCTGGAGTGCCAGTTAGGAACTTCAGGGCCTCTCCTGTTTATCCGTGGTTTAGTGTCAAAAACAACGCTAATTCCGCAGCCTCTGCTGCCATCGCGCGGCCACGAACCATCTCTCATTAATGCTAAAACTCACTCGTCTTCTGGACTTGTTGCACTTTATTTCCTCTGCTTTATTTACCAGATTCATTACCCCGGCACAATCCAATTTTCTTCCTCAATTTTCAGAAATGTCATGAATAATTGGCATTGCTTTTTTTCCCTAGTTTCTGGAGAATAAAATATTTTTAATGCCAGATGGTGAGCAAGTTGTCATGAAACAGAGAAAATGCTTTGGTGGGCTTGGTTTTCGCTGTGCTAGTGGCATTGTCTGTGAAACTGTTAATTAGAACAGATGTATTAACCCACAGTGTCCATGGCACTGCTTTTTTTTCCTAAGGAGTTTTATCTTCTACTTCTTTTCTAGAAAAGAAAAACAGCTGAGCAGAGAACAGAATAAAAATACATAATTTCATTTTCCTGCTGTGAAACAAAAGCACTCCTATGGAGATCTGCTAAAAAAGAATGGGGTTTTTTTTCCATATGTGGCTAAAAACCTCAACATGTTGAAAAAAGTGTTTCAGGATAAAGATTATCCTTCCATAATGAGCATCCTGAAATCTTCTTTCTTGGTTAAGGTTTTAAGTCTTACTGTGCTGAAATCTTTTGAGTGGAGAAAAAATAAGAAACCTGTGAAGTTAATCTTGAAGCTTTAAATGTTTAAAGATAAGATAAAATAACTAAAAATTATGTAGCCATCTAGGGCATACACACTACAGTACCACGTACTCATGTTTACACATCTATACAAATTCTCCCACTTTAACGCATCTTAGAGGATTCAAAAATGTATACTTACCTGATATTTCCAAGGGTTTAGCCGCATATTGTTGTTTAATTCATAGATGATTTTTTAATTAGTTGATGCATTGCAAGGAGGGATTAATTTCCTCCTAGTATTAAATTTCCTGATTGCAAAGATTGTAAAGAAAGTACTTACTTGAAATTCTAAGATGTAATCAGAACCAGCTAGGTCATATTTTTAGACTGATAGGAAAATAAACTCTCTCCATGGGTCATCAAGATATTTTAGGAATGTTCCTACCTTATGTGCATGATACTTTTTGTTGTTGCAATCAATGGGGCTAATCGTGTGCTTACAATGTCATACGCCAAGTACAGGTTTGTCTTGTATTACAAAGGCACTCAATATGCACTAAGTAATGCCTGAAAGATGACTTCAGTACCAAAAAATATATCTGTTTAATTTTAACAATCCTCCAAAATAGTAACAAACATTGAGCAACTCAAGCAGAATCTAAATTTTCTATATTTTGTCATAAGAAAATAGTTCCAGTCACAACATTATGTAATCCTAAATTCTAAGAAGTAATATATGCAGTACACTCTGATAGACTTATTGAAATCTGTATTTATCAAAAACATGGCTAGAAATTTTTAAAAATTAAGAAATCTGTTGCTAAACAAGGCAAAATGCTTTGCATAAAGTAAATATTTTAAAAATACATTTCATTAAAATTTGTATATAATTCTTAGAAATAATTTTCACTCTTAATATGCTAAAGAAAATCTAAGAAATCACCTAAAGTAAGAAGATTCACTGAGTATATTTCTGACTCCACTGAGTTCAGCTGGGACCATACTGCTGATGTAGATAGAAAAAGAGTTTACCAAATGTATATGGAAGTTATTTCATTGGGGAGGGAGGCTTTATGTGATTATAAAGCATTCTAAGATGTTTTGGTTGTTTGTGTGAAATACAGCTATTTATTCTTTCATCCTCTTTGAAGTGATTATGAAAGAATGAAAACAGGTAAATAAAATTGAGAATGCTTTACTATAATAAATCTTCCTTGAAGACAGGAGGAAATTTATTGTAGATTCAACATCCAGCTCTACTGTACTCTTACAAAAATTCTCTAAGTTCTGTAGCAGCTTCTGGTAATATTTTTGATGAAAATGTGGCAAGACAAATGTCCTCAGTATAGTTGCTCACTTTCAAATTATTTCATACTGTACTGTCTCATATCCACAGTTTTCAGCATGCCCTGGATCTCTGGTTTCTGAACAAAACAATTTTACATTAATTCACATTTCTGAGAATTACACTCAGCTATACATCACAGAATTTTACCCTTTGTTTTAATTCTTCTGTGAATATTTTAGATGACACAAAACAAAGTTGAATCACTATTGTTTAAATATTGCATTTTATTATTTTTACAATGATGAGTCAAATTGGCCTGATCCTCTATTAACCCTGATTTTGTATTTAGCAGTTTGCCAGCTGTAGTCAAAGGCAGGGAACTGATTTCATGCAGATTAGATCCTGCAAGAGTCATCCCAAGGGAGACAAATACTGAGCAGTCTTCCTATTGCAGCAGCTGTTGAAGGTATCTTCAATCACCTAAACAGAGAGTAAAACAATACCTGCTACATCTGCTGAATTGAAATACATTTAATTGAAGGAAACATAGTTAAGGAAAGAAGTTAAATCAAATTGTCGTAGAATCATAGAATGGTCTGCGTTGGAAGGGACCATAAATATCATCTAATTCGAACCCCCCTGCCATGGGCAGGGACACCTTCCACTAGACCAGGCTGCTCAAAGCCTCACCCAACCTGGCCCTGAACACCTCCAGGTATGGTACATCCACAACAACTCTGAAATCTCTGAATCTACCCTCATCCACTTTAAAGCCATTCCACCTTGTCCTACCACTACAAGCCCTTGTAAAAAGTCCCTCTCCAGTTCTCTTGTAGTCCTCCTTCAAGTACTCAAAGGCTGCTTTAAGGTGTCCCCAGGGCCTTCTCTTCTGCAGGATGAACAACTCCTGCTCTCTCCGTCTGTCTTCAAAGGAGAGGTGCTTCACCACTCTGATCATTTTTGTGGCCCTCCAACAGGTCCACATCTTTCCTGTGCCGAGGACTCCAGAGCTGGATGCAGCACTCCAGGTGGGTTCTCAGAAGGACGAAGTAGAGGGGGAGAATCACCTCCCGTCCCTGCTGACCACACTCCTTTTGGTGCTGTCCAGGATGCTGTTGGCCTTCTGGGTTGCAAGCGATTGACAGGTCATGTTGAGTTTCTCACCCACCAACATATGACCCAAATTATTCCTTTCTAATCCTATGTTCCTTCCAATTTTACCACCATACTTCTTGAGGGAATGAAGAGAAATATGGAAGAGAAATATATGGATGCATGGGAATATGGAGATAATAGAGTAACAAAGCTCTAGAAAGGGACAACGGAGGCAGCTATTTCTAATGCCACAATTATTGATTTTTTCATGAGTACCAAGAGTACAAACATAAACACAGCCTGGTTTTTTCCATCTGAAATTTGAAGAGCCTCCAACACAGAGCATTTTCACTGACTTCATTCATACTTTAAGGAAAGACAATAAATAATACGCATGAGGAAGTCTTGAGAAATGCTGAACTGAATTTTTCAAATGCACTTTTTTTCTCCCACTCCCTTGCTGGTAATAAATATCACCAACATTGGATGCCTTTTCCCCTGTGTTAATGGAAAACTTTTCAGATGTTTTATGCATGGACTTTGAGCTTTTAAAGTATCCCAAGATAGTTTACGCTGACACAACGATATTTTTCCCATTGTTAGATGAATACTAAAGTTAAACAAACAGAATCTTGAATTTAAAGCTCTGAGGTTAAAAGTCACTTTGCCCCTCCTCAGAGGTGCTGCCTATTGAAATCCATTCCAAGAGTGAGGCTACAGAGAACTGCAGTGGGACCAACTTGCAACTGTCCATTGGAATGTCAGTAAGAACATAATGATTCTGTCCCAAATCCCAAATGATCATACAACCACCTCCCTTAAGAAAAGATAACATAAGCATAGTGCAGCATAGTTTCTAGTGATAAAAGCAAATCAAACTGTGACTCTTCAATTGCTTCTGTCAATTATTATCTATTGCTTAAGCAAAATAAATTGGGAGACAATATGAAAGAACAGTCCTGTGCCCTTTCATTTCTGCTTTATCTATAATCCATTAGTGGTGGTTTAAAGCAATCGTTTTATGAAGCACTTGGAGAGAAGAAAGCATAGTGCAAACAGGAACTCTGTCTGGGAATGCAGGACTCTCTTTCTCTGAAAAAAATGCAGTAAGTGTTCAAAACACCATAGTGACCACCTTGTTTTTTCACATGTGCACGATTTCCGATGACTCAATCACTTGGAAGTGGTTGTAATATGAGCAGAATACAGCCTTTTCTTTATCAGCTCTGCAAAATGTGTTGTAGGCCAAAAGACAACCTTTTAAAGACTTAAAAAAACCCAGCACCGGAACTGGAGGATCTGATGGGGATTGCTTGAAGCAGAAGGAAGTGATTAACATTATTGCTGTTGTCAGTGTAGCAACATGTTTACATAGTAAAAAACCCAAACCTCCCAGCCCTTCTCAGTACATGTCATTTGTTTCAGTTTGCCTGCGGCATGTCACATATGCCTGACCCTGTTAATATTCCCATAAGTAACCAACACAGGGTAGGTGGAAGTCCAAGACCAGATAAACCTCATCAACCTTTGCGTCTGGATCTTTTTTCATGCATTCAATCTCTCTTGATTGTTGATTAAGTCATTAAACTACTGGTTTTGTATGACTCAAAGGCTTTCTCTAACCATAACAGCCACGCCTTCCACTTTTCAGTTAAATGTGTGGATATGCATTTAGAAGCCTTCCAGACCCAACGACACAAGCTATGTCCTCTTCTTTCTCAGACATTTGGGATTTTTATTTTCTCTAGATTTTGGGTGACTCAAGGATTCTTCAGCTTAATGTGGACAGATCTCAGATACAGAGCAGTCTGCTACAAGCAACAACCAGTTCCTCCTTCAGATGTAGCAGGTTTCTCTGCATCCTAAAATCTAGTTGTCAGTTTAGCCAAATTACTGTCTCCGAAGATTCCTGAGTTCCCAGTGTAGATGAAGCCTACACGTTCTCAAACTAAGCTATCTACTCCAGCTCTCACACTGGAGCGTCCCATCATGATAAATCCTTTTATCTGGGATGTACAGCATACATACATACTCCCAGCAAGTCAGAACCAAAACCCAGGTATGGTTGTTCTCCATCAGCAGAGGAAGTGCAGTGTTGATGACAGTAGGTTTCTACCTATTCAGTTTCCTGGTTCTGTAACAGCTCTGGGGAAAACAAACCAACCCCAGACCATCCTGGCCTTTGCTTACCAGTTCCCATACTCTTTTCAACTTTGGACAGCTTACTATATAGGAAGAATTGGTATGTTAAATTTTCTTCAGATCTCTGCAATACACTCTTACTAGTCTTTTCATGGTGAACAAGAAAATTTTGGACTGATATGCTTTATGTCAGAGCAGAATCTCTCTGGTAAGCTCTGTCCTAGTTAGGAGGAGCAAGTGAAAAAGGCCACATCTCCTTATCTGCTGTTATATTTTTTTCTTCTTCTTTTTCTAGATTTTGAAATTTGGATATAGCAAGAAAAAACAGATAATATAAGAAGTGAAGAGTCTTACTGAGCAACGTCTGTCTTCTCTCAGCAGTTTATGGAGCTGGGCCATAAAAAAGGAGAGGGAAAGTACTTCTGTGTACAGTGGTGCATGCATGCATCTCAAATAGCAGATGCTCAGCTCGAGGATCGTCGTGTTATCAGCTGTGCTCCTAGGATTTTGCCAAGGAAAAGACGCAGATACTGTGCGTCTTTTTATGAAGCTGACGGGGGTAGCATCCGAGTTAGCAAACACGAGGGCCTCCAAGCAACAATCCACGTAGCTCAAAAGGGAGCCGACCAAAATTCTCTTGGGAATTAAGAGATACCTGTACTCCTCTTTGGTCTTCACTAATGCCTTCTAACAGCAGTGATAAGTGGAAGAGCAGTAGCACACTTCCGTCTCATGTAAAAGATTTAGAGAGAGATTGCTGATTAACCACTGCTTCATTTGGAAGCCCATGTTCCCTCTTCCCTGCCCGGCAGCGACTGAGTTTCCACATGCCTGCATCAGCTGGTCCTTACGATTTTGGACGGGTCCCTTTCCTATCTGACCCCACACGCCCTCCCCGCCTTCCCGGCAAAGCGACGGGGCAAGATGACACCGAAGGAGCCCCGAGATGTCACCTGCCCTGCGGCGGCCGATGCTGGCGGCAGTGCCGCGGAAGAGCCGGCGCTGGCGGCGGCGGCGGCTCAGCCACCCCGGGCCGCCCAGGACCGCTTCCCCTGCGGGCCAGGCTGAGACCCAGCCCG
>VZTI01004321.1:692098-702349 GCA_013397865.1 Struthidea cinerea
AGCGGCAGCGGGAGGCGGGCGCCAGCTCCTCCTTCTCCTCTTCCTCCCCCTCCTCCCTCGGGCCCGGGGTGGGGTCGCCCGCGGCAGCCGGGGTGTGGTGCCGTGCCGTGCCGTCCCCCGTGTGCGATGGACTGGCAGGTGCTGACCCGGGAGCTCTCCCTCTACCTGGAGAGCCAGGTCCGCGTGGGGTTCCTCGGCTCCGGCGTGGGCTTGTCCCTGGTGCTGGGTTTCGGCGTCGCCTACGCCTGCTACTACCTCAACAGCATCGCCAAGGTGAGCGGGAGGGCGGCGGGGCGGGCGGGCTCCGCAGGTGTCCCGCCGATGGGGACAGTCCCGAAGGTCACCGCCACCTACCGCCCGTAGGAGATGGGATCGCACCTGGAATGGCTGGGGGGCAGGGCTCTGCGGCCGCCTTGTCCTCTCATCCCTTGTCCGTCCCCATGGAGGTGCCGCTCCGGGGTCCCGGCCGGCCGACACCCCGCTCGAACCCCACACGGGCCCGGCAGCGCAGCCTCCCCCGCCCGCCGGGGCTGCGTCTTCCGCGGGGGCCGCCGGTGACCCCCGGAGGCCACCGGCCTCCGGTAAAGGAGGGGCTCCCCTGGTCGTGCCTGGTCTGGGAGGGGAAGGGGCTCCGGCCTGGGCAGTCCCCAAACTGCAGTTGTACCAGTTGGAGAGCTTGGCTGGGTGCCATGGTTTGGAAAGGGAGGTTAGGAGACCGTCCTCCACAATACCAACCCGACCTACTTGGTTTACTAGCAGGGCAGGTGATAAAGTAGTTTTGCTGTCCTTGTGTCCCTGTCGGTACCATCCTAAGTACCTCTGAAGGCATAATGGCAGTGTTTTGGGGGCTGGAGCACTCTTGGGCACTCCTCGTCAGCAGTGGTTTTAGAGATAAATTAGGCAGTCACAAATTACTTGGATACGGTGAGCCTGATGAGTTCTGAAGTGGCCCCGTGGTGAGAGCGCCTCGTTGAATGCGTAATCAACTGAAATGCGCATATCAAAAGGTTTTTGACTGTTGAGGACCTGAGTGTTGCCACAGTCCTTCAGAGAACCGCTGGGAACACAGCCTTCCTCTTAATGGAGAAGAGGGTACTTGATTTTGATTTTGGTCAGAGGAGAAAAACGAAGGGAGAATATGCCATTACAGCTGTTTATGTGGAATGGTTTTCCTCAAAGCATCTGTTACTGTCTTATTAATGCTTGCATGTTGGGGAGTCACTGTGACGGAGAGGTGTAAGACATATGGTTGCTAAAACATGCGATGTTTGGTGTACAGGGAGTTTTCCATGTTAATTGGTGTACAAATGGAAACTGTAAGCAAATTGTCTGCATGCAGAGTATTATTAGAGAAGAGGAACCGATGCACTTGTGTACTGTAGAATGAGATGGGAGGAGAAGTGTCCTAACACGTTAAAAAAGGTACTGTGGGTGCACAGCCAAAGTGCATGCCTGGATTAAGTGTCATTTCTGTGTAGTCCAAGAAAACGGACTTGGAAAAGTCTTTCTTGCCTACTTAATTTGTCAGTGAAAATACAATGCTGGTGAAAGTAGAGCTAGATCAGTATGTTACTAGAAATAGGTAAGGAATCCATTGTGCTTAATGGGTTTCACTTTTCACTTGGGCATTTTGGCATTTTGTTTGGTTTTTATTTATTTATCTCTGTACCATGAAAGGGAAAAGCATTGCAAATGATTATATGAAATAAATTAGTTCACTGAGAGAAGATTTAAATAAGCTTTCATTTCTTTCTTTATTTGTTTTTCAGTTTGTTTTATAAGAATGCCCATATCTGATTGTAGTCTCTTTTCCTAGAAACCCCAGCTGGTGGCAAGCAATGACCGTTTCTGCCGCTTTCTCGAGGAATATTGCCCTGTTGTGACAGAAACTTACTATCCCACGATTTGGTGCTGGGAAGGTCGGGTACAGACACTCCTGCGTCCCTTTATCACATCTAGACCCCAAGTGCAGTACAGGAAGTAAGTGCCTTTATTCTGGAAAGTGATCGATTTGACGCCCAGCTGTTCCTTTACTCTGACTGTGTCACACCCACTGTCATTGCTCAACTTTATGCCTGGTTTTTTTTTTTTGCTTTATGCCCACCTTTACGACTTTGTCCACAGACTTGGAACCGTCTTCATCATGGATTCAATATGAAGTTGGTTTGAAAGGTCAGTGTTCCCAAATGGCCCTATTTTAGCTCAGAGAGTTTTGTAGCACTGAAATATGAGTGACAGTATAGGAAGTGATGTAGTTATATATGTTCACAGGATTACAGAGTGGGTGAAGTCATAAAAGATCTCTGGAGGTCACCTAGTCCAACTCCCCCGCTCAAGCAGGTTTACCCAGAGCCAGTTGCCCCAGATCATGTCCAAATGGCTTTTGGATTTCCATAAGGATGGTGACTGCACAATACACCTGGAAAAATTGTGCCAGTGCTCGGTCACTCTCACACTGAAAATGTGTTTTCTGACATACAGAGGGAACCTCCTGTGTTTCAGGTTGGGCCCATTGCCTCTTGTTCTGTCAATGGGCACGGCTGAAAGGAGCGTGGCTCCATCCTCTTTGCAGCCTCCCTTCAGGTATGTAAACACATTGCTAAATTGCCCCTGAGCCTTTTCTTCTTCAGGCAGAGCAGTCCCAGCTGTGCCAGCCTTTTCTTGTAGGAGATAGGCTCCAGTTTGTTCGTCATCTTTGTGGCCCTTTGCTGGATTCTCTCCAGTATGGCCAGGTCTTCCTTGGACTGGGGAGCCCAGAGCTGGACTCCAGGTGTGGCCTCGCCAGTGCTCCAAAGAGGGACAGGATCATCTCCCTCAATCTGCTGGCTACACTCCTCCTAAGCCTCCACAGCCTCCAGGCTCTTGGCCTTCTTTCCTGCAAGGGCGCATTACTGGCTTTTGTTCAACATGGTGTCCACCAGGACCCTGAGGTCCTTTTCTGCCAAGCTGTTTTCCAGATGGTCAGCCTCTCCTGGTACATGGGCTTGTTCCTTCCCAGGCACAGGACTTTGCACTTCCACTCACTGAACTTCGTGAAGTTCCTGTCAGCCCATTTCTGCAGCCTGTCAAGGTCCCTCTGGATGGCAGCACAATAACTTGGTGTATCAAATATTCTGGTGTTCGAATGCCATAGTTTTGCAAAGGTCATGCAGTCACTGCATCTGTCCATTAAACCAGCGTGTTCTACCTTAACCACAGTATGGCCACATTCAGCCTTGTTTTGAATATACAGAACTTCTGGGATTTTAAGAATAACTTTTACCTGTGGAGTTTGTGTTGTGTTTTTTCATGCCTAAATTCTAAGAGGGAAAAAACCCCTTATATTTATTGTTTGTCCTCAGCTGATCTCTTTCACACAGAAATGAGACTTAGTCTGGCAAATGAGGCATTTGGCACAAGACCTAAGGAGAAGGACTTTTATGTGCCGGAACCTGGATGCAACACAAGTTGTTTCAGCTCTGCTTGCATGGTAGAATAGATTTAGCATTTAGCAGCTTCCCTTAGTTTTAGTAACTAGGAAACATTTCAGTGGTATGGCCATGTCCACTTTTTCTAGTCCTTGTACCCTTTTATTTCAAGGGTTTTGAGAGAAGAAACATAGTTCCATGGGGGAGTGCTTATTTTGCACCATTTGAGATTGTGTTGGCAGTACTCATTAGCATTGCATCTACTTCCCATTACTGAAAAAGGGCAAAGCTGAGCTAATGAGTCCAGCGAGGCTGGTCACCTTTAAAATCTGGAATAGTCACTACCAAGAATTTTAAAAGAAAAATCAAATGCAAGGTAGGCTTAAGTTTTGGTAGTTTCTAGACCAACTCTCTCGAACCATTCAAATATGTATTTATTAGCTTTTATCTACGTGTTTGGCTATCTCTTCTCCATTTGGATAACTACTTTACTAAATTGTGAAAGTAAAGTGGCACTTTAACTGTTTAAATTTCCAGGAAGTGGGAAGATGTTGTACATTTCTAAAAAAAAGAATGAAACTTTTTTGTCATTGTTTAATGCATGCTTAGCTTATTGAGATATTATAACATTTGTTGCATTGTTAAGATATATGCTGTAAGAGTGCATTCTAGCACAGTTTGTAAAGATATGGGGTGAAAGATGCAGTAGTGTGTGTCTGCGTTCTGCATGTTTAAAACAACAATCCATTATACACTCTGCTTCTTTGGATGGAGAGGAAAAAAAAAATGTGGTAAATGTTTATTGCATTACCCAGTGTGCTATCAAAAGATTCTCAGATGATTCAAAGGAAATCTGCAGTACACAAAAGTGCCTGTATAAAACACAAGGCATTGCCAAAAATCACATTAGTTACAAGCTTCCAGTACATCAGCAGCAATTTATGAAAGGCCGTGTCTTCATTTACTGTGAATGGGAATTACTCCGCAAATTGACTGTTCTAACTCTTGTCAGCTGTAGGTGTGACTCTTTCTGAATGCAGAAAATGACATGCCTAGTCAGGTGGCACTTTGAGTATTAAAACATAATGAAAAATGCAGAATTCATACCTGGTAATTTGTAGACTGCAAGCACTCTTAATAGCATGTATTTTTCAATTTAATCAGTGTTGTCTTAAAATGTGCCTTTCAGTGAGCTCATTAAAACAGCAGATGGAGGACAGATTTCGTTGGATTGGTTTGATAATAATGACAGCTCATATTATCCGGATGCCAGCACAAGACCCACCATCCTGTTATTGCCTGGCCTGACAGGAACAAGCAAGGAATCCTACATTCTTCATATGATCCATCAAAGTGAAACACTGGGATACAGGTACTGTTGTATTTCATTGCTGTTCATTTTGCTGCTTCTGGTAGGTTCCATTTCAGTATGTGTATGTATCAGATGCTTTCCTAGGGCAAATGAGATCCAAATACAGTAGTTTATGTAAGAAAGTGTTACTAGTAATAATAATCATAATGGAATTATATAACAGGCAGTACATTTGGAAGGGCTGTTTTAATATCTACAGATGTGTCCCAGAGCGTGCAGGGAAAGCCAGCTAAGTCTGCATAGGGCTTTGCTGCTGCTTGTTAAGTTATTTTATCAGTATTTGTGTTAACCTTTACACTTTCTAGAGAAAAGGTTTGTATTCAGCTCCAAGAAGACTCGTGTGGATAGGTTGCTGGCAGTAGGCCTTGGAGGAGGTCAGCTTCTGAATGCCAAAATTGCTTGATTCAGCAGCCTCAAATTCTTGGGTGCAAAAAGGAGAGCTAGCCTTCTCTTACTGGTGGTGTTTAAGGAGGTCTGTCACCTCTTCCTTGTCACTGTGTAATTTAGTTTCATTCTTAAGGCTTCTGGTCAGTTGGGTAACATAAGTGGATTATTCGATGAGTAGACTCCTTTATGTAACCATATTGCTGCTGCTGCGCATTAAAATAAATTGTCATTGTTCCAGGATCTCTATTTGGAATATTACATTTTGTCTTTGCAGGTTGGCTTCTGGTACTGACTCTAATAAGTTCTTCAAATATGTATATATTAGCTTCTATCTATGTGTTTGACTATCTCTTCTCTATTTGGATAGCTACTTTACTAAATTTTGAAAGTAAAGCAGCACTTTAACTGTTCAAAGTACTTTTTAAATCACTTTAAAACTTACCAGTAAAAAATACCAGGAGGAAAGCCCTGAAATCAACAACTTGTTACTATTAATTTTTAAAGTATTCCTGAAAGTAATATCTGCCTTTGATCACCTAAGAGAAGAAGCTAGAACATTAAAAAGGGGAGCTTTAGGTCAGATTTCAAGAGAATGCTATAATTTTGTTTTTAAATAGCAATATTTGAGAAAAATACCAAATAAGTATTCTTTCATGCCTTTAACCCATTAACTATGTATATTATTTAAGAAAATTATTTCAGTGAGATGGTAGAAGAGTAATAGAAAAGGAGTATTTATTAAGAAAGTATAGATTCTTAAATCATGGTAATACTGCTAGAAGATTCAGAGACTCCCACCAACAGAGAGAGACCAGAAACTTCTGCTGTACCAGACAAAAAAAAAGCATTCCCAAGAACCTGCAACTTAGATCCAGCTGTCATTATAATTTTGACTTGGCTCATTTCTTCCAATTTAATAGAATTATGTAGCTTTGGGGGATGTCTACGCATGGATCTCTGATGTTCTTTTTTCAGAGCACAGCTTTAGGCTCAGCCCTGCACTGGCAGAGCTCATGGCAGAGTGCAGGCAGGACATGTCTGTACCATCTTCAGCTAAACCTTGGGGTTCTCACCCTGCCATCTGACCTCAACAAATCATGGAGCTCAGACAGTCCCACCGACATCAGTGAACTCCATTTTGGTATAAAGCTTACTCCACACAGGTCAGCCTCTAGGATCTGTAGGTCTGTAAATATTTATGTGCTGAGATTATTCATAAAAGTGGCTCATTTTTCTTTATGCATTTTCATTTTTTGGTGTATTTAAGTTACCTCTTTTGGTGAATTTAACAATGTGTACAATTGAATTTACTGTGTCAATTTTTAGATGCGTGGTTTTTAACAATCGGGGAATTGCTGGCGAGGAGCTTTTGGTAAGGATGACTTCTAAGATAAACATCTCTCACTTATAAGTGGTAATTATGAAATCATTTGTGCCTATTTGTACAGTTGGATTTAAATGAGAGAAACTCAGAGCAGGGGTTGAAAAATGCAGAGAAGAGAATTCAGCCATCTGGTAGATCAATCATGTGCCAATATTAATTTTTTATTTTGAAACCCTAGAGGATCAGCTGGTCAACACGGGATTTTTTCTGAACATTTCAGTTTAGGAAATTATTCAATTATTAATATCTGTAATATTAAAATGAACAATCCTTATACTTTTCTGTCCAAAAATACTGCAGTATCTAAAATGTGCAAATCTCTGTTCAATCAATGCAATTTTCTGCCATTGATTTAACATACATATCCAAATATAATCCATTGTAATTTCTTTCCCAGTTTAAAATATATTTTTGATATGTTTAAAAAGGTGTGCCATGAAAATTGATCCATACTGCCTGTTAGTGAATTAATGAACCAGATTTATATGGGTAGCTGTATCCTAAAAGTTAAATGTGTTCTTGTATTTTTCTCAGCAATTGACACAAACTCAGCTACAGGGGACATTTTTTTGGGACAGACATATCACGTTTGCTTAGCAATAACTGGCCATTCCTCAGATGAAAAAATCTTGAAGCTAAACGCTTTCTGCAGCTAGGGACAAGGCATGATGGCATGATGAAATATTGGTTAAAAAGCTTTGTTTTTTCATATGCGTTTTGTTGACAGTTCTGCAGCTGGAATGAATGTGCATAATACTCGGTATTGTTTTGCATTTTTTTAATCCCCTGGTTTCAAACTTTAAAAAGCTTAGAATGTTTTCCCATAATCAGATAAAGCATTTCAATGCAAATATTGCCATGTTAAGAGTCGTTTTCTGCATACTTTTGGAGATGGATCTACAAAGCAGTTTTGTGACACACAAAGTCCTTATTGATGAATTTCTGAATCATTAAGAGAAAAGATCCCTTGTTTGGCTACAGTGTGTATTTTACTGTAATCGGATTTACATCTTTAAGCTTTATAAGTTCTTGTGGTGCAGCAAACCAGCTGAAATTATCACATTTTCTGCAAAGAGGTTTCAACATTTAGTATGAAATCCCTAGTTAATGAGTCTGAAGCATAGTTAAGCACCACAGTAGAAATTAGTTATGTAAGCAGTTCTTTTTCTAGTCACTTTAAAGATAGATTCAAATTTACAACACATAATACTTATTTAAAGAATACTGTTCTCATTGATTATTGAAAGTTATTGTGAATTATTGTTATGGAATAATCAGATATTATATTGACCACAGCCAGTGTGAGCTAAGAAGGTGCTTCAAAATATCTTCATACAAAGCGCAGATAGCTAAATGTTAAACTGTCCAGAATTAACTGAATTTAAAATGCAAGATATATCTCTAGCTATATAAACTTTAATCAAATACACTTTCACTTAGAATGCATTAGATCCTAGTTACCAAAAATAATTATTTTTCCTTGTAAAGTTGACAATTTAATTAAAATAAAACACATTCACACTGTTTATAATTAATAGGATGTAAAACAGTGAAGAGTGATTCATGCAGATGAGAACTGGAAATGCAACATAAATGGAAATTAAAAATGTCTTCAGTTTTAATTATCTAGATTTAGCTTTTCTTTCCATTTCTTAACCTTTGACGTCAACATTTCAATATTCTTGTTAAATGTATTTTAACTAATTAGTTTAAGGTAATTAAATTTGTTAAAATCACCCACAAATTGCCAGGCAGTTTAACTGAAAGCAATTTTAAAAAAACACCCTTGAAATCCATCGTTGCTTCAGGCAACAGATAAGTTCCATTAACTCACAGTTAAGTGTTTTATATTTAGTATTAATGTTTTACTGAATTTTGGCAGTTCAGTCAGTACCTGTAGTTAAGTCCGGGTCACTAACATGTTAGTACCAACTCTGAAGTTAAAAACTTTATTTTGCTGTAGATGAGATCTGGACAACACCATTAGAAAAAAAACCTACTTTACTGTGATTCTTATGGTGCCTCGATGGACTTGTCTCCCTCATACTGCTCCAGACAGTCCCTCAGCTTGGATTATGTGGCCTATTCCAGGTGTCTGTGCAGGGGAGGCTCAAAAGCTGTGCTTATCCTTCAATAGCAGGGAAGTGGTTAACCGAATCTTACCCAAGGGGTTACCCAATCTGATGCCAGTGGAAGTCATTCCAAGTCTCGATTCAGGATTTCAAGAGACTTTAATGATGGATAAAGAAGGGCTAATATATGTTTCATTGCTTTAGTTAATAGAATACTTTACTCAATTAGGTAAACTACCCTGGGGAATTTATTTATCTGTTTATTTTGTTATATGTAGAATGTAAATATGGGTTAGTTTTCAAATGCTGGCTGACAGAACTTGAAATCTAATGCTTTCTTTTGCATTTGAATGTGGGTGAATATAGTAAAATTGTTGTTATAATTTCATTTTCTCTAAATCACAGCCTTTATAATATGTTTCCATTTCCTTGGGGTATTTTAAAAATACCAGTGTCTATCTAGTTCTGATCTAGTTCTGTCTAGTTTAGCACATTGTTCTCTGTTCAGACTGAATGACCTGGAGGTTACAGATACTGAAGATACCTGTCATGTCTTTTATTTTGTAAGATAAGATAAGAAGTATAACTCCTTCCTTCACCTCCTTGTGAAACGCTCTGGGTTTATATTTGCCATTTAGTGAAGCTTCACAATAAATGCTAGATTTACCTTCTTATATAATGATCCACTGTTCAGTTTGCTTTGTCCTTAAAGGATAATACAAAAGCTTATGATGGCATTTTTTCCCTCTTGACTCTTACAGACACCAAGGACTTACTGTGCAGCTAACACAGAGGATTTAGAGGCTGTTATTCATCATGTGCACAGCTTGCACCCCTCAGCTCCATTCATGGCAGCAGGTGTTTCTATGGGAGGGTAAGGCTGTGTAACACAAGTCTCAGCTTAACTGTGATTGTAAAATAAGACTGATGTAGCCTGATTGTAAATTATTACTCTGGAATGCTTGCATTACTGACTGAACTGCAAGCAACTTGGGTTTCTCTCCAACAGTTAATATGCAGAAGACTTCTAGAAACTTCTTATCTTGGAGGCTATTTCGCCTGTGTCAGGGAAGGTAGAAATTGGCTAACGTTTAAAATTTGGGAGTGAGGAGGTAGAGAAAGACAGGAAACAGTGACAGGCAGATTGACAGCCAAACAGGTAGGCAATACAGTCTTTGGAAAGTATGGAGGCTGCTTTTGGAGCAGAGGGATATAAAACAGGATCTTGAGCTAATACACCATGTTTCATAGCAACCTCTGGCAATAACAAGATTTGTCTTCCCTCTGTTTGCGTTCTGCAGTGTGTGGGTAGGTTAGGCTGGAAGAGGTGTGGATATCTGCTCTGTCTGGCTCAGAAGCAAGAAGTAGTATTGTTGTTCAAACCAGTATGGGTTGGTAGAGCTTGTGGTATTAAGACTTGCTGTGTCCTGGCTTCTCTCCAGAAAGCACAGCTAGAACAGACAATTGATAGCACAGTTTCTTAGGAAAAGAAAATCACTGCTAGAAGCTAGCAGAAATGTTCCAGCAGCCTCTTTAACAAAAATCATAGCAGAGGAGAATTTTCCGTAGAAATACTGCAGACACAGTGGTAACTTCCTGAGACTTCCCTTTTCTCTGATAAATTGGGGG
>VZTI01004321.1:702360-723357 GCA_013397865.1 Struthidea cinerea
GGGGGGGGTGGCAGATATAGCCCATATATATTGATATTAATATATATTACTATATATCAGTGACTTGTAGGAGCTTTGAGATAAATGTATATTTGTTCAAGCAATAGAGTTATTGATAATGAAATAAATAATTAACTTTGAAGCTTTTCAAATCAGGCCAATCCTTTTCCACTCATGTTGCTGCAGCCTGTCAAAAGTGATAGGCAGTAGTCTGATAATGACATTGGCTGCCTCCCTCTGGAGCTTTGGGGCACTTTACCTGGTTCCATTGACATGTCTATGCCCAGTTTGCATAACTGGGCCCTAATCTGGACTCTAACTTGATCTTCTGCTGCCATTGTCCCAAACTCTGCCAGTGGGCAAAGGGACTGGGTAGGCCTGAGAACAGACCTCAGCAGTAGACAGGGAAGACTGGTAGCCTCTGCTTTTTTGCAAATCTTTAGTCACTAGGTTCCCTGTTCTGTTCAGTAGTGGTCCCAGGAGGGAAAAAGGCTGGTCAGCCTAACTTCAGTTCTTGGGAAGATCCTCTGGGAGCTATTTCCAGGCATGTGGGGAATAAGAAGGTGACTGTTTCCATCAAGGACAAAACATGCCCAGGTGATCTGATTGCCTTCTATGATGAGATGACTGACTTCACTGATGAGGGGAAAGAAGAGGATGTTGTTTGTTCTGAGGACGTTGTTTGTTCTGAGTCTTTTTTTGTACCAAAGGACTTAGAGAAGCCTTTCTTGCTGCAGAAACCTTTCTCTTGTTGTCTTGTACATCCCTTGCTTGTTCCAGCTCCAGCTGAACTTCAGTTTTCTTAACTGCATCCCTGCATGCTTGGGCAATGACTGTTTCTCCCAGGCAGACCACCCCTCTTCTACCTTAAGGATACCTCCTCCTTGAAATTGCTCAGAAGGGTTTTTTTCCTCCATGTGATCTTCTGCCTCTCTTGCTCAAATTCTTGCATATCAGAATGTATCACACTTGTGCTTTATGTTTGGTTATCCTTAAGGTCAAACAGGTCTCCCAGACCCCTTTGCTCATCAGGGCCATCTCATGTGGGATCCTGCCAAACAGATCTCTAAGCAAATGAAAGCCAACTCTCCAGAACTGTAATTCTGCTGCTTACCTTACCCGCTTGCTTTTGACTTTAAAAACCCACCACTGAATAATCTCAGTGGCCAAGACTGTTCTGCATCTTCTCGTACCTGATGGGTTCTTCCTTACATATGAATAGCAGACCCATAGAATATTTCTCCTATTTAGGTCCTTGATTGTGTATCAAAATACTGTCCTCAGTAGTCTCCAGAAATCTGGTCTGCTTGTGCCTTGCTGCGGCAGTTGATGCCAGGATGGCTACAATTCCCTGTGCCTGGCAATTATGAAGGGCTGAAGGTGTGGTAGAAGCTGGCAGTTCTGTGACTGGTACAAAAGGCCAGATCAGCCCTTAGTGTCATTTCTGTCCTTGGCTTTACCTAGTTATGGTATCCGAAATACTGGCAAAGTCTCTTAGTATGGCACAGGGAATCTGTGTTGTGTTCCTGGCTTATATCTCACCAGCACTGCTGGGCAATTTTAGGCAAGGTGTTCCACCTTCCCTCCCCAATATGTTTTTAAAATTCTGAACCAAAACCAGAAAGCATATGCTTAATTGTACAGAAAACCAGAATAGTCTCTAATCATCTACATGAGAACTGTTTCCATACTTCAAAATTAATTGGAGCACTGCATGTTTAAAATTAAGCAGAAGCAAAGATGTCACCAGGGACATACTGTAAAAATCATCCACGTGTCTTAATGTTACAGGAGTTTTTATCATCTATTGCTTTTCAGAATTTTCTGAATAGCCAGATAATCTATATAAGACAGATTTGCCCCAGTTAAGAATTAAAATAGGCATTCACTTCACAGACATGTAAATGTAATTGAAGACCACCTGTTCTACTATCTTCAGTGGGTATTATTGTGGAAAGGGACTTTATTTTGTAGCATAAAGATTCCTAAGCCTTCTCTGTACCACATATACTTTGTGAATTCTGTTAGAGAAGTGCTTCTTCTACTACGGCAACTTTTTTTTGGTTGGTTTATTGGACTGCTGCCTTATGATCTGGTAGGTGGTGCAGAGGGATAAAGTCTCTGTGATAGCAGGCAGGTTCATAATGTCTGTGCTAAAGGTTGCTGTCTCCTGAAGTACAACAGATGAAGCCAAAGTACGGTGTGGCAATCTGGGGAACTATATTACCATTACTAATTAATTGTAGTGTTTCGTGTTAAAGACTTGGTATTAAAATGCTCGTTGTAAACTTTGAGGTCTCAGGCAGTAAAGTAAGACTCAGAGCTTTTCTGTCAGTATTTTTATTTTACTCTCTTCCTGCTATTTTATTTTTTCTACATTTGAAGGGTAGATGATTTTGAACTCCCCCCTTTTGCAACTCAAGTATACACTAGCAGTAGAGACTATAAGCTGCAATTGGTGAGAAGGACAAGACCTGAGCCATTTATTTGGGTCATAATTTTGTTTCTGTAGTTTTATTCATTATCCAAGACTTCATTCTTCACATACTTCGTGTTAAAGAACAGCAGTGTTCTTTCATATGTGTGAGGTGAGGTAATGGCACTACCTTAATCTCAGAAGACTTCATAGTGAGGCAGGTGTGCCAGGGGCAGCTTCATTTGTCAAACTGATCAGATTTATCATATCAGGAAGACCAAGAGCTTGTGAAATGGTAAAAGTTACTAACACTCGGGAATACCTGTTCCATGAGTAAGAATCAATTGACTTTTCCCTCCCTTTAGTGATCTAAGACTAGTACATCCCTATTTCTAAATGCACTCCTACTCACACCCTACACAGCGCACCCTGTTTGTCTCTGATAGTAGAGAGAGCAAGTAAACTTCATGAGTCATATGTTGATTATGTGACTACCTTTTAGGTGTACTAGGCACAACTGTAGGACTCATATGAGAAACTATTGAAAAACAGACAAAAACATAGCTGACTGTTCTATTTACTCTAAATTGAAGCAAACAGTTTGATAGTATATATGTTTCTGTTTTTCATTTGTAGCATGCTTCTTTTAAATTACCTGGGCAAAACTGGCAGAGACACTCCTTTAATGGCAGCTGCAATTTTCTCTGCGGGTTGGAATGTTTTTGAATCTGTAGAATCTCTGGAGAAGCCACTAAACTGGCTTCTTTTCAACTATTACTTGACCACTTGTCTACAATCCTCTATCAGCAGGTGAGTTGCCTTCAGAACTATTTAGCAGGTGGAAGGATGTTAACATGAGGTCGACAGCAGGTATAAAAATATTGGCAAAATTAATGCTGGAACAACTCTAGTTGTTCTTTGTGCATTCTTTGGTAAGTTTTGAAATCAAAAGGGTCTTTTCAAGAAAGTTTGTCATCAATATGACTAAATTTATCTGCTGCTCAAGGGACTCGCAACAAGCCCAATGTTCTTCTGTATTTATGGATGAAGTAAATGGATTTTTAAAATTTTTAGACTTGCACATACTGACTTTGAGTAGATTTGTATATATAATAATTGTTTTAAGTCGGTGTTGACTGCAAAAGCACAGAAAAGCCTAGTTCATCCCTGACTTTATAAAACCAGGGTGTATTTTGTATTCCCAAATATTAAGTTCTTTTATCTTTGGCATCTTTCTCATGGCTTACACAGATTTTTACCATGTTGCTGGAAGTGCCAACATATAGATGAACAATTAATTCTGTTCTTGGATTCCAGACAGATTTTTAATATGACAGAAAATTAAAAACAAATATGTTAGACAGTTACTTCTATAAATGTATCTGTAAAGCAGAGAACTTCTACATTTACTTACCTAACAAAAAACCAAGCCCTCCAATTTTTCTATCCTTCTTTTTAGGCATCGACAAATGTTGGAGAAATTATTTGATATGGATCTTGTGATGAAGGTATGTGAAAATGTTACATCTGCTTGAGCTGGATGCTGTTTTCCAAATGCTGACATAGTTCCCTATTTGAATTCTGTACTTCAGGCTAGAACTGTTAGAGAATTTGATAAACAGTTCACTTCAGTCATGTTTGGCTACCATTCAATTGATGATTACTATGAAGATGCTAGCCCATGTCGCAAGCTGAAGTCAGTAGGAATTCCAGTGTTATGTCTAAACTCTGTGGATGATGTTTTCTCACCAGCTCACGGTAAGTTTAGGCTTTTTAAAATACATTTATCTGTATATGCAGTCATTAAGACAAACTACATAGGTTTGAGAATAAACTCAGACCTATGTGTAGAAGTGTATTTAAATGTTACTTGCTGTGGGATCAAAACTTCCATGGGGGGATCAGTCTTGCAGTTAAGTTTAAGACACATATAAAACAGATGACGATGGAGAGATTTGATTAATACAGAATGCAGAAGTATATGGGGTGGCCTCATTAGGCATTAGTGGAGTCCTAACAGTCAAAGAAATATGCACATTTAGGGTACGAGTTATCTCACTGTAAGGAAGATACCAGATGTAGTGCCTTCTCAGCTGTTCCTGTTCATCAGGTATGAAGAGAACCCATAAAAAAGGAACTTGGATTCAGATGTCTGGATGTAGACATTCAGAATTCAAACTGGAAGCAAGTAGGGTTTTTATTGCCATTCTTTAAGTCCCTACAAAGAATGTCTGGGAGTTGCTTATGTTTGAGATGATGTGAAATCCTCATCTGTTGATCTCAGTGCCACCTCCAGTGCCTGTAAATTAAAAGTAAGAAAAAATCAAAGTTAGATTAGTTACATCTAATCATGTAGGCCAAAAGCTAGGGCAGGGGAAGAGATACACACAAGGTGAGCTCCTAGAAGGAGGAACGTTGAAATTAATAAGGAGCAGCAGTATCAGCTAAGTAACAGGCTGAAAACTCTGTTTTCCATTTTCCTTCTGTTTCATGCCAAACACATGATCATTATGAACATTTTGCTTTTCCTCTGAAGATCAAAACCCTGTTGCTAACTATCCTGAAAATATATGCTTGTTCCTGTGGTCTGTATATTGGTTATAGTTTCTGAGAAGAGAAGGAGAACAAAAGCTAATGTAGAGGAAAACCACTAAAATGAACAGCTGGTTGAGGCAAGAGTCTTCAGCAGTGAGCACCTGACACCTTTAAAAATGAAGTTAATACAACTGATTTATTTCAGGGAAGTTTTCTTCTGCCACCACAAGTGAAGTGAGATTTTTTGCAGAATTAGTCATGAAACCAAAGTGAGCAGGCAAACAGCTTAGAACAACAAGCAGAAATTAAAGAATTGGAAGAGACTTTGTGTGTACTGTTTATCTGTGTGTAGATGTACAACACATAAAGAAACATGCACACACATTACTATTTACAGTTCAAAGATCAGTTAGAGACAAATGTGACATGAAAAGGGCCACTCCAGTAGAGTGCACTAGAAAAAGGCAGTCTGATTTCTTCCTCTCTGTAACAAAAAGCATCCTATGCTTTGCATGGAGAATGTGAAGAGATGACAGACACCTAATATGAGGGGGAAAAATGGACACTCTAGATTAGCCAACTTCCTATCCCTTACACTGGCCAAAAGAGAGGCTTAAAAAAAAAATAAGGTCTGAGTAAACACAGCAATATTATTCTAGAATACTGTATGCACCTTTAAAAAATTTGCAGTTCAAAGATTTTCTGAAACTGAGCTAGTCCCTTTGTATTTACTAGCCTCTGTGGGACTTTTTTTTCTTTGAAATTGGACCCTGGAGATGACTTTCCCCATAGAACTGTAGGAAGGTCATCTGCTGTGCCATGTTTCTTTCACAGTATCTGAGACAGGGAACAATGGCTTCACCTCTTTGTTTAGCACTAGCTTAACCACTTAGTTTGTGGTTTCTGTTCTAAAGTTAAGTAATAACTGTGGCAGGGTCTACCTAGTTAGCATAGTGACAACAGCAGTAAACCAGTCAGTGTGCCTCAGTCCCTGAAAGATTTGTTAACCTTTTCCAGCCTATTATGACTGGGACTGGGACATTTGTTAGCCAGATGAAAGCTAGTGCAGATACTCCAACCTCTTTTTACCTCCAGCTCTCAAGAGCCGGCTGTTGATCTGACCCTATGACATTCAATCTGAACACAAGAAAACAGGTTTTTTTAGTGTGAAAGTGGTCAACTGCTGGCATAGTTTGTGTGGTCTCCATCTATTGAGATACTCACAACCTTACTGGACACAGCCCTGGAAGACCTGCTGTTGGTAACCCTGCCGTGGTTGGACTAGATGATCTCAAGAGGTCTCTTACAGCCTCAGCAGTACTGTGATGTGTAGTTTGAGTACTCAAAAGATTGAGTCCCCTAGAGTACAGCTGTAGCAGATCTCTCTGTCCTTGAAGCTGTTTTTTAAAAGTAACACAACTCTTCGTGAACAGTGGGATGGTTGGTTGTGTAAAATTAGGTATCAAAACTATTGTGAGGATGCCTTAGAAATCTTGAAGTGTGTAGAGGGGCGAGGTAGAGCACCAGTACTTCTGAAACAAGAAGTGCTAAGAGTCTGTTGTAATGACTGTCCATCGTCTCTTAAAATTCTGACCCTAACCAGCCTTTGTCCATGAAGATATTTGGGTGGTTAGGCATTCATTTATTCCTTGTTCACAGAGTTAATGCTGTTAGCTGTAAACCCTTGTACTTGTGGCGACAAGTTTACCTCAGAAAGGGCCATAAGGACAATGTTGATTTACAGCTAACAGCACAACTCTGTTACATCTGTCTATCCTTGGCTCCTTTTTCATTTGTGCTGTGCACCCTCATTGGGAATGGTTCTGCTGGCAGGAGACACAGAGCACCCTGATTAGCAGCCTGAGATTTATGTCTGCTGCCATTAGTTACTGGAGTTCTTTCATCTTGACACTTCTGCGAGCTGTTCTATGTTAGCAAACATAAAGGGCTGGTGTTACTCTTGGAGGTGACACTATTCTGGCAACTGGCTTGTTTTTTCTGACTTAAAAATGTGTGGACACATGGAAGCCTGTGGCAACCAAAGGCAGTTTGGTTATACTTTGATTATACTCACAACTGTATAATGGATTCAAAGCCACAAAATTCATACTCATCCAAACCCCAGCCTTTTATTGACTTTGGGGACTGGTTATTTCATGCCTCATCTCTCCCAGTAATACCTACCAGCTTTTAAGCTACCTTCCAATTCTGTTGTAGATAGCTGTAGTTGCCAAGAGCTGGGAAACCAGCCTAGAAAACTCATTAGGGAGAGAAGCGTGCCAGAATTCCTTTGTGTAAAAAGCCAGGCACATCCATCTTCCAGTAACAGAGCTTGAGGGATACAAAACCAAGTCTGCTTTGTCACTACACAATGTGGACCTAAAGAGACACTTCCCTTAAAAAGTGCAGATGCTGCTTCAGTTGCTTGTTACCACCTGATCATTTCTTCTTATGTGCTTTTTCGTACACTTTGTACTTCCCAGCAGTTATTTTTAAATATATTGTGAAAATGTGCCATTTGATCTCAATCCAGTATTAGGAAGAAGCAATCAATTTGCAGTCCTTCCTTAATGTTGCTGTTTAAAGTTCACAGAGCTTGGCAGCTGATGTATCTGTAGTTTAATTCTGGAATGCAATTCTCATATTGCATAATATTGACTCATGAAAACAAATGCTTTCTTCATTGCATGACACTTCTCTCACCATAACTAATTTAAACAAGCCACTGCTTCAGGAAATACGTAATAAAACCAAGTCAAGTCCTTGTATTTTTTAAATGTGAAAAATAAATCAGGAAGATGGATTGATAGTATTCATTATCACTGTCACATTTAACTTTTCATCAGAAGTGGCATTTTTCTCTGAAGAGACTTTAAGCAGTGTATTAAGCATCTGACTTAAATTTCACTGTACTAGTGCTTAGCTAATTGCTGCTGGTGAGCATTGTGCCCGAGCTGGAAGCCTGCCCTTGGAGCTAGGTACCATGCCAGCTCCTTCCTGATCCACTGTGACAAATAAGTGCATGTCTGAAGCTCAGTTATATATATTGTATTGAACACTCTGAAGCTTTTCTGTCCCCCTGAAGCCAAACTTGGAGTAATTGCTCTTAGGTGTTACTTTGCATCCTGTTACATAAACACCCCAGTTGAATGAAGTTGTCAGGAGAGACCAAATGGCCAAGGAATGGCCAGACAGATAACAGGTTAAAAGTTTAGGGAACAGAGAGAAATCAAGCAAACAATGGAATGTCTGACAGCAGTGACTTATCTATTTTTTTTCTTTTGTTCTTTAAAAAGAGAATAACTTCTTTTTGGCAAAAAATGTACAACAAATTGGTTTTGAATTAAGTAATTCTGCATACAAGTATTTACATTGTGGTTCTGTGATCACAAATCACAGGTCTGTGCTTGCTGGATCAAACAGCAGTACAGATTTTGGCCAATAAAAACTGAACTAGAAGGTTACATGTGGACAAAAATAAACAGTGGTATCTTTTGGCATACCATCCTGTCTCCTAGAATGCATCACATCCAGTGCTCCATTCATCTGTCCTTTACATTGCAAAATTTGCTCTGTTGCATTCTGGTTTTATTTATTGGATGGCTAACAGTCCCTAGAAACAGCCTTGAGAAAAGTACCACACCACTGCCAAGCATCATTTGCATTTTGGCACCGAGGAGCAACAAAACATACTCAATTCTCTTCCAAGAACCTGCAGAGCAAGAAACTCTGCTGGGGAGGAGTTACATGGACAAATACGGGGAATTTCAGGATGGGGAAGATGACATTTGTAAAGACCTGCATGTAGCTTGCACCTTACCAGGCATGCAAAATAACCAGCATCCTAGTGCAGGATTGGTAAGCTTCTAGGAAAGAGCCACTGTAGCTGTTTGGAGGCAGGCAGCACATGGCACCCACTACAGTATTTCCAGCCAGTTCGGGAATGAATGACCACCAGCAAATTGATTTGGGAGCTATGATTACACTGGCAACCTGTGAATGACAGGTATGCAGAGGTCACAGTGAGACTGGCCTGTAAGGGCTTCCCCAGCTAGGTTGGCACAGTAGAGGAGACATTTATTATGATCTCCCTTTTAATCCCCCAGCAAAGCAGTTTCTTACCAGGAAAGGACATTCTCCCTACACATTGACACTAGTCTGCTGAAGTGAATGACTGTCATGTTTTTGCACGTTTTAGCTAGTGAAGAGGTATGTTCAGGCCAGTTAGCAACTGATCCTGAATCCGTTGGGATTGTTGGAGTTTTCATGCCTGTCTCTGATTCTTGGAGGTCAAATCTGTCTCTCCTCACGTATTCCTCCCCATACTCTTAGACAGGAGCCTATTTATTAGTCCCCTCAGACAGAGGGGACTAATAAATGACATGGGAGAGAGCTGCAGAATGGGTGTGGAAAGTGTGATTCATTGCCTGAAGCAGGCATGGGGTTTGTGTCTGATCCCCACTTCTGTCTTGGGTTTCTGTTTAACATGGACCACAGGCTACTGGGGGGAAGAGGAGCAGATGGCTTGGTACAGATAAGTGAGCAAATTCCTATGCAGTCGGCAGAAGCTGACATGAATCGCAGCCACTCTCTTTGTACATGGCAATGTGTTCATCCACAGAATCCAAGAGAGGCAGATCAGAGACTGCTGAGCAGATTAACTCAGGCAAAACTCCAGACAAGTGCTTGCTGAGTCTGAAAATGATGCATGTGTTGGATTGCAAGAAATAAAACATTGTTTTCTGCATCTCATGTTCTCAGTGTGTGCTGTTCCCCAGTCTAGGCTTCTACATCATTGACTTTTTAGTCTGGCCTCACTACTGCTTTAAAAGGCCCAGATCCTACATACAGTGTTTTCAGTTTTCCAACTGAACAAAGGAAAAGCCAAGGACTTCTTGCAGAGACAGTAAGAAGCACAGCTTCTTCCTCCTAGTAAAGAATCAGAATCACTTAGTAAATGCCGGAACCTATAAACTACTTAGATGCATGCAATTTTGAAAGGAGGGAAAGTGCAGAAGAAATGGACAGCACTGAGTAGCAAAGAACCCCCTGTATTCGGCAAGAGACCCCCCATTGCTCTCTGGAGCTCAATCTGTGCTCCCCCAGGGCATGGTCAGGTACCTCATGTTACGGGCAGGGAGCTCGTAACACACCTTCACAAAAGACACTAACCCAGCTGTGCAGGCAGTTGCTCTTGCTTCCGTGCTAAGGCCCTGGAGTGGAACAGAGCATGTCGTTCAGGCACTGCTGGTAGGGACCTCTGAGGCACAGACTGCTCCCCTGGCTCCACAGGCCCAGTGTGTCTGCCCTGATCTATTTTAAGTTGCACAGCTATTTGCCACAGTCATTGCACTCAAGTTCTCCTGTGACTTGCTCTGGCTGGGGGTCATTTTTTGGCTAAGCAAAGGGCTACTCTGTGCTCTTACTCTGGTTGCTGAAAATGAAGGCAAACCAGCATCTCAAGCACACAGCTATGAGTCTGCCAGCATCCAAGAGAAAGTAAGGAGCACATCTATGAAGAAGGCAGTAATATGCAGAGATACGGACTATCCAAGGGTAATGACCTTTGAGATAGCAAATGTATAAAGGGGTAAAGGAACAGACTCCCAGAAATAGGAATGAGTGGAAGGTGTCTCTTGAGGGAAGTGCAGTTAGAAAGGGATGTGAACAACTGAACTCCCCCAAAATTGAACCTGATTCAAAAATACTTCAAAGTAAATGAGGAAGTAATATAAATCTTGTGAACGACTTGCTGCTTTGTGTTGTAGGGACAAGGCATTTTTAGTTGAGCAGTGTATGACTTAAAATCAGCTTTATTTTCTTGTCATAACCTTTTTTAGACAACACAGTGAAACTACTGCTACTTCTTTCTTTCTGGACAAAGTATTTTTCTTTTGCTGTTGCTTTTTATGTCAATCTTGAATAATCAAAAATCTGTATGATTTTTTTTCTGCATTTCATAAAGTTTCTTACTTGAAAACTGGAACTTTGAAAGGCATTCTTTACTGAAATGTATTGAGATTTCTGCTTGTTCAGAAGTATACTTAGCATACCTAAAACTCCAGAGGAATTTGCTTAAATAACTTAATTTTTATGGATCTGTGGTGTTTGCACTCTTGATATAAAGCTCCACTGCTGTGTCAACAGGGTCATCCCAGCGCACCAAGTACCCTTTGTAAAGTTGTATACTTTCTCTGTGTCAGTCTATGCTAACTGACCTCTATTTTCCTTCACAAAGGGAACTGCCCAGGTGGTGGAATTGATTAAGCCACACATCTATGCAGAGTCAAGAGGCACTGAAGCCTCCCTCATGCCCGTTTCCAGATCAGTGCATATCTCAAGTGTCATTCACTGATGACTGTAGGCTAATTGTAGGCTGTTGCTGAAATGGCCACCTCACTGAAAGCTCCATCTGACTGTGGCTGCCACTATTCAGATCTTGGCATTAACATGGGGAACTGGATTTGGGCACTAATCAGATCAGGAAAACTAACCCAGCAAAAGAAAAATCCTTGTACTATCCAGTCTAATAATCTACATTCTAAAATAATTTCTAGCAGTCACTATTCAGTAGAGAACCACTAATCTCCTGGGTGCCATGGAGCAGCTTTCTGTGTCCTTGTAGAATTATTTCCCCCTTCCTTTTTCTCTGTTTACCTTGTGTCTTAGATTATGGGCTCCTCAGGGCAAGAACCATCTCCCGGTGTGTTTGTATGGCGTGTCTAAACATGCAGGTGTAAACATACGGCAGATCAGATATAATGATAATCTTTTCTATTACCTGATAGGATATCTTACCAACCAAATCTTAACCCTGACATTAAAGGTTCTGTGCTTGGAGTCTCATACAATTGCAAGTGAGGTCCCAGTTCCTCAGCTTTCCTAAAGGTGAATATTGCAGTAACAGTTAAAAACTAAAGGGTTGATTGTCCTTTTACTTACACTATTTATAGCAAACCTAAGTATGCATTAACGTGGGTGCTGTTCCGTTAGTGTGACTGAAGGAAAGATGAAGCTGAAATTTTTCCAGCAGCCACGGGAAAAAAAAAAATCACACAGGTAAGGTGAGTTAATGATGAAGAGAAAAATGGCTTTTAATACAGCTGTAGTTCCAAACCCTGTAAGACATTTAAGCATATATAAATGTTGTTCCTATTTATTCATATATAATATGAGAAATGTTTACGAGAAATTATTCAATGGCTGGCATTTCATAGAAGGTTAAGGACTTAAAACGTTTTTCCCCCCCTTTTAGCTATACCAGTAGAAACTGCCAAACAAAATGCAAACGTTGCTTTGGTTCTGACTTCGTGCGGAGGCCATATCGGTTTTCTGGAAGGAATATGGCCAAGGAAGTGCACTTACATGGACAGAGTCTTCAAGCAGTTTGTGCAAGCTGTGTTTGAGCATGGAAATAAAATCTTCAGCATGTAGCTTTGGACCACTATCATAGCACAGTGGCACATTCTGACAAGGGCAGTTAAGCTTAGTGCACAAATTTTAACTCCTGTAAGCCAGCAAATGGATAAAGTCCATTACTACATGCAAAAATATTTTTGCCTAAGATTTTGTAGCAAGAAACTAAATATTATGTTGTCACTTTTATATTTATTTTTAATATGCCTTACTAAGAATGATCTTGAATGAAACAGTGTTCTGCATACATCAAATTGCACTTAACCAAAACTATCAAGTAGAGAGATTATAATTCCTCAGGATTTTAATTTAAACCTGTATGTATTTAGGAGCCTTTATTTAGATGGCTTTTACTATTAGAATGGCAACACTCAAAATAGCTTATATTATCCTGTCACATATAGTACCAGTTGGCCCATTCCTTAGGGCACTGATGGTGAAAATCTTAACATATGAAAACAAAAGGAGGGATCAAATAAAAGTACTGATTCTTGAAATAAGTCAAAAATTCAGCATGTTATTCCATAGCATTAGATTGATACCTGCTTTTGCTGTTCTGCCCTGAGAGTATCCAGATTTAGGGCTGGTTATTGTTTTTTAAACTATGTCAATGCCATACTTGTCTTACATGGTTATTTTTTAAAGAGCTAATTTATAGTGTTTACATATAACCAAAAGATTCCTTTAAAACAGTACTGTAATATCTTACGTAATTAAAAGACATTTTGCATTTCAGAGTTTATGTAAAGCTGGGTGTTGTCACATAAGTAAGTAACACATACTTCATATAACTGGTAAACTCAGTGATTGAACCTGCTATGTTTATATTACCTTGCAAGAACATTTCAGTTTTAAAGAATAAATATTAGAGCATCAGGAAATTATTATATAATCTGCTTTAAATTAAAAAAGAAAAACAAATTCAAACCTTTTGTCTCTGCTATTGTTTCACATCATTTCTGAGAAGAATGGAACAAACTGTTTAAAGAAAGTTGGGATGGAGGTCAGAGCTGTGCCTCTGGTTTGTTTATTTGATCATTTGTCAGCATTTTGGCAGTAGGTTGTCAAATCACTGAAGCCACTGCAAACCGACTTCTGCCCTAGCGGCTTACGAGTTGCGAGGGTGGCCAAGGCATCGCTGTTCTCCTGAGCCCTGACACAGTGAGACAGCCAGTGTGGGCCTTTGAGGAGAAAGGACAGTTGGACAGAATATATTTTTGAAACTGTTGGGAAGCCCTAATTTAGGGCATACTGAAATTTAAAACAGGCCCTTAAGCAGCATCTGTGGAGCTCCTGCCTTTTGCTGATCACTGATTTGGGCCCAGCCGAATAAGAAGTCAGGAAAGATGCCTCTGCATTTTTATTTTTATCTTTGAGCGGGGTCAGTACACGAAGAAAATGCAGCTAAAAAAAGCAAGTCAGGTCTTTTGTCTCAAGCAGTACGTGAACACTCCTCTTGCAAGGCATGTTTCCTAGTAACAGCAAAGGAAGAACAAAAATACTTTTTTTGTCTTTAGAAATTGGGACATGCTATACGAAAGCTGTTTTGTAAGGTGGATGGTTGAATTAGGAAAATTAAAAAGTGCTTTCAAGTTTTGACTTTTCAAACAGGCACTTGCCAAAATAATGAACTCTAACTTATTTTTTCTCTAATAAGAAAAATGAGAAAAGTGACTAGCGAAAGAAAAATGAAATTTTGTGCATGCTACTACAATACAGAAAATGAGCATATTAGTAGGGTGCCTTATTTATTCTTGTATTCATTTCCAGGTTTTATGTTCATGCAAAAACAATGAGCAATAAACAGTGTATTTAGTGTTATATTTGTAAAATTGTTTAGGTACAGTACTGTTCAAAACTCAGCATCAAGTATTAATAAAGATAAAACCACTTACATTAAATCACACCTTACTGTTTAAATAAAAGTAATATGATTAATGGCAGAATTTGTCTCTCTGCACTGTCTTACTTAATTTAGATCCAATGCCTATACAAATCTCCATGGGACTTATATCTCGAAAGCTACATCAAGCAAAAATCAGTAAAGTTGGCGTTTCCCCCCCCCTCCCCCCCCCGATGTACAGTGGTTTTCCTTATACCCCATCAGGGCAAGTACATTGTTCAAAGCACAGTGTGCAAGGTGGTAACAATCAAATTTTAATATGGGTATCTTCAAGCTTTCCCAGTCAGATTTTCTGAAACAAAAAACACAAGACACTTACCTCAGATTTTACAGGGTACACACAAGCTAGAAACAAGTGCCATAAACATTTTTGCTGTGTAATAACTTTGTACCTCACACACAGTTTCACAAGTAAGCCACAGTCCACAATGTGCCCTCTGTTCAAAACAGCGTGAATTCACAGGGTCTTTATTTGGCTTTTCATGTGATCTGAGTATCCAGGCATCAACAGGGATATGTAATGCTGAAGACGGGAGAAAGTTGTTAGTTATCAATGTACTTATTACTGGAAAGATGGAGTAGAATGAAAATGAAATTCCAAGCCACAAGGGCTGCAGACACCTACCTCTTAAAGAAAACTTTATTCCTAGTTCAGAATCCCAGAGTAGCTGAAGTCAGCAGGGTCCTCTAGAGACTGTCTAGTTCAGCCCTCCTGCCCAAAACAGGAGATACCACATGCATGCTCCAGAACATCCACCTCTTCTCACTTTGCCCTTGGCATCAATGCATGGTACAGTTCTTTTTATCTGTGAGGCCTTCAGTCACCCAAGAGTCATTTGTGATCTCGGCTGTCTTAGTGCCAGATCAAAAAGACCAAGATTTTAAGGTGTAATTTATAATGTCCACTCCTGGCAAAAAAAAGGACTTAGAAAAACTGAGAATTTCCAATATACAATATGGTTCTTTGAATACAGAGAAACTAACCCATACTATACATTTCACACTGAACAGACGAATTAATGCTCTTTTTAGAAACCAAGACATGTAACAGCACCATTTAAAATACTTAGAAAGGGCTGTGGAGGACAGTCTACAACTCCACAGGAGCTGGTGTCAAGAAAATGCCAATAAAGCAGTGGTGACTCCAGGCAGGTCAACATGGTCCCGACAGTGTGACACTGTGTCACTCTTTAGATACCAACATGCTGACTGTTGGAGGGTGCAGTCACTCCAAGGCCTAGACTCACCATTACAGAGATTGGAAAAGGGCTCCACACTCAAGAATTACTCCCCAGATGTGGTTCAGGAAGCTTCTCCTTCTCCGTGCTGCAACTTGCAATTTCTAGCTGAAATCTTAAGAGTCAGCTGTTTGAGCCCTTCAAGTCAACAGAATGGAGCAGCTTACTTTATCTCAGCAGTTCCCAAACGTTTCAGACAACAGCCTCCTCCCCTTTTCCTGTAATGGTCTGGACCCCTGTGCACCACTCACACACATATCCACTCTCTGTGCCAGACCCAAATCTCTGTAAGCCAGCTGTACCAGCCCTCCCTCCAGATGTAGCTATCTGCAGGCCTTTTTATCCCTGTTCCCCTCTTCCCCTGAAAGAAAACCCCACAAACTCACATTCAGCATGCAAGCAAAGTGGATAAGTCCCAGTCCAGTTTTTTTTCCTGCCTCTGCAGAAAGAAAACCCACCAAAACAAAACCAACTATTCAAATTCTACCTCCCCCCATTCTGAACATGGCCCCCTGCTTTTTCAGCTAATTGCCCAGTAAAGCTCTTTAACTCCAGGCAGTCAGGGCACTCTCCAATCCCTGTTGTCCCTCATGCCATCTACACAGGAATTTCAGAGGGGAACTGCCTCTTTCACCTACAACTCCTGTAGCTAATTTGCTCATGCCAATGACTCACACCTGCCAGGAAGAAGACTTTTAGCCCTGCACTCTGCTTCTCCCCGGGTCGCTGCAGCTGAATGCATCATCACCTTGAGGAAAAAAAAGGAAACATTTGTTCCCTGAGTCATCAAGTTGCTGCAACACATGGGCACCCTTCAACCTGTGCCACTTGCTGGGGTTCTCATCCCAGCATGCCAGCTGGTCAGAAAGAGCCTTGGAATGCCAAGGCAATGAATAAGAAAGAGGAAGGTGTAAAAAAGCCCAAGAGACTCACCCTGGGGATTTGCCACTGACCTCCAGCATACATGCTGTGTCCCCCCAAGTAACTCCTCCTGCAGCCAATCTGCTGTGGAGTATCTCAGCTACAGTTTCGGTTTTTGTTGTTGTTAATTTGCATTCCAACAGAAGAAAAGGAAAAATCTACCAAACAGACAGTGGTTCTTCATTGGCAAGCATCTCTTCCTCTGAAGGACCCAATTTTCCTGTCTCGTTCCTGCTAGTGGAGATGCAAAAATCAGCCTCTCCCTTCTCCCTGCGATAGAGGGACTTTTTGAATCTGCTGAAGGGAGGGAAATTGAGACCCTGTGCTGTCTCAACTGCTCCTCCGGTTCCTTAAATGTTCTGTATATGTAGTGATTAGAATGCCACTGGTTTAAATGAGCTTCCCATGTGGCCTTACCTCACCTGTCTGAGGCATTCTGAGGCGCGAGCGGTGCTTGCAAGGTTAATTACCGGTGAAAGGTTAAGCAGCTCCTGCCTCTGGGTTGTCTGTCATCACTTCCTTGCTCAGATGAGATGTCTGATAAGCAGCAGGGCAGGCTGGGAGTGTGTTTGCATGTCAAAGGGGGCTGTAAAATCTGCGTGCTGGCAGGACCGCTGGGATTGAGTTTGGGATCAAGAGCTCAGTCCTTTAGCTACGTAGCCGCGCCCCAAGGCTGCAGTTTCACAAGCAGCTGTCAGTGTTAACTGCTCCCTCATGCCAAAAGCGGAAGGCTTGCGCTTCCTCCCGTCTTTTCTTATCCTTCTGATTCCAGTCATACGGTCCTCAGCCTTTCTTACTCTGGTAGAATATGATTCAGTTTTTTTTCCACTGGTTGGTTGTGGGTTTTGTTTTTTGTTGTTGTTGTTGTTTTGTTTGTTTTGGTTTGGGTTTTTTTTGTTTTGTTTTGGTTTTTTTGGTTTTTTTTTGTTTTGTTTTTGTTTTTGTTTTGTTTTGTTTTTTTGTTGTTGTTGTTTTTTGGGGTTTTTTTTTGTTTTTTTGCTAGCTCGGGAAGTTAAATTTGCTTGCCTGTGGGGGTCCCTCAGGTGCTAGATGGAGGCTGGCATGAGGTAAGGAGCTGGAGAACACTGGTGGGAGTGGAGAAAGGAAGTGGAGAAAGTATTAGGAGAAGCTTCCCCTCTCTGGTGACAGTAATGTCCCAAAGCTGTAGCCCAACAGAGCACTCTCTGCATTTAGTGGAGTGATCGATTATCAGCTGAGTTATTCCGTCAAAAAAGGCATAACCTAGAAGCAAGTAATTTTTCACTTAGCTGCAGACAAGAGGCACTCCAGCTGTATTACTGGAGTGGTAAATATGGCTAAATTAACAAAGAATCCTTTTGGGGTTAAATCTGTCCTACCCACATACTCCACCTATGTGAATGCAGTTTCTCCTCCGTCCCCAGGTTCCCCAGTTCTGCAACAATTCATGCCCAAGCATTCCTGTTTATATTCACCACAACTTCCGAGGAGAGTAAATTTCTGTGAGGTTTATGTTCTTTCAACAATGACATTTGCTAGCAAGTTCACACTGACATCAGTGCTTCAAAATGCTGCCACCTTCTGTGGAAAACTGGAAAATTACTGATCTTCTATCCCATGAACTAAGTTTTTCCAAATTTTGGAATTTAATGCTTTGTAAGAATGCCTGCTACTTTACTATTTCCCTGCTATAAAGCAAATTACTACTTCATGGAAGGATGTGAGAAAATCTAGGTTTACTTGCTTCATGTTCCTAAGAAAGAGACATGAGAAAACATAATTTTAAATTTATAAAGATAATGGTTACATAAAAAAATGCTTTTACCATCCTTCAGGAAATTTACATGCAGCCCAGTGATTAAAATATCCTTCATCTGGAAAATGTTCTGTCGGTTACTGAGGAAGAGCAGGAGACCACATGTTGCTGCGTTCATTGTAAAGTCACAGCAGATTATCATGCATTAAAAAGGAGCTGCTACAGGGAGTTATAAATAACATCTCCTCCTATCAGCTTTTAAAAAAAACCTACAGCTGCTGAAAATTCCCATTTGTCGAGCACAAACTGTGCTTCAATGAAGTGTGTCCAGAAAGAGGACATCTCAAGGAAGGCAGTTCCTTGTTTCAGTTAACAAAGAAACAAAAAACTTTACAGACAAAACAGAGTATCTCCAGATAAATTTTATGTTTATACAAATAAATTTATGCTATTCAGAAACTTGACAGCAATTTCCAACAATTGATCCCATAAATGTGATAATAATAGAAATAACTAAAATGTTTTGAAGATTATAAAACAGACCTAGAAAGTTTATTATAAAAACAAAAATAACCCCTTTTTAAATACCTCAAGCATTAACAAATGAATATTTACAAGACCAAATACTAAAATACTTCTGTGGTCTCTTTTAGATCAGTGAACTGTAACCAGAAATTGTAAAGGAAATCAGAAATCTCTGGGAGAAACCCTGTCACATACTATCATTAAAAACCTTTTCTTCTAACACCTTTCATGGCTATTGGCTGAGGTGCATCACGCTGTTCTCCAGTGGTGTATACACATCACTAGGTGAATTCATGGTCAATTAAACTGAGGCTGTGTCTATATTGGCAAGTAGAACATACTGATAAGAGTGGACATGCCCAGCAAAGATACCAAATGTTGAGACGTTGATACACTTACCTGCATTTCAGGTAAGGCCTACTTCAGGTTACTCCTAGGAAAGTACTATGGATGGAGCACACTAGGTATGCATGAGGTACCTCTGCATTAGTATTCCAGTTAGGATCAGCAGCTCACTTTTGAAGGGAATACTCTGATGGCTTCCACTTACCGTCCAGGATCTTGGAGTGTGCATAATGGATTCCTTTTGAAGGAAACTAAACCCCCAGTTACATCCCCAGGACATCCCCAATGTATTCAAACTCCAGCTGTCACTGCATCCAGTGACAAAGCTGGTCTGGACTGCCACATCAGTGGTGTGGATGTCAGATCTTCAGCTTTTTGTTCAGAACTTCTCTTAGTTGCCAATGTAGACAACAGGCTCAGACATAGAAATATCCTGAGGCAAAGAAGCCATGATGTAAGGTTAGGTGAGGTATAAACACTTGACAAGTATAGCAAGGACTGAAATATCCCACACTCTGGCAAAAAATAGGTGGTTACGCTATAGAATGAGTTGTGAAACACTGTGCAGAGTACACAGAACAAAGGAGCTAGCTGGCACATTCAGAGTTACTGCCAAACCTAGGAAAGTAAAACAAGTTGGACAAGTGGACTCATAAAGGCAGCTCTCTGAGTGAACTCAGTGCTCTGGACAGAGGAGTGGACACAGCACAGGACCAAGACACACCCAAGAACCCTCTTCCATCTCCCTGACACAGACAAGTGTCTGTCCTGCTTTAGTGACATACACTGGCACCATGACGCACCTGTACCAAGGGGGCTGTCTGCACACCTGCAGAGCTGAGCAGCAGCTGAGTAACCTATTTCAGAGGTGTCTGCAAACATAATTGTGAGAAAGGGTCTGCAAACACTGAGGAAATGCTGCTGCAAGCACATCTGCTGTAATACCACCAGGAACGTGGTGGGACTCAGAATCACAGAAACACAGAATGGGTCAGGTTGGAAAGGACCACAGAGGGTCATCTGGTCCAACCTTCCTGCCCAGGCAAGATTATTCTGGAGCACATGGCACAGAATTGTCCCCAGATGGTTCTTGAGTATCTCCAGTGAGGGAGACTCCACAGCCTCTCTGGGCAATCCATTCCAGTGCAGGGTCACCCATACAGTAAAGAAGTTCTTCCTCATGTTCAGGTGGAACTTCCTGTGCATCAGGTTCTGCCCATTGCCTCTTGTCCTACTGCTTGGTACCACCGAGGAGAGCCTGGCTCCATCCTCCCTTTAGATATTTATACACATTGACGAGGTACCCTCTCAGTCGACTCTTCACTTTGCATTTCACTGCGGCTGCCAGCTGTGAGGAGTCAGCGGCTGACTGGCACAGCGCGGGCCGCCAGTGCAAGTCACTTTGTCCGCACTGGCCCCACGGCACGTGGCGCCGCTTTCTCCCCTTGTTTTTGGCAAAGGACGAGGCTCGGACAACCCACCCGGGCGCCCGGCGGTGCGAGCGGGCTGAGCCACCGGGACATCAGATCGCTTAAAGATCGCTTGGTTCCAACCCCCTTGCCGTGGGCAGGGACACCTCCTACTAGACCAGGTTGCTCAGAGCTTCATCCAGCCTGGCCCTGAACACTTCCAGGGGCGAGGCATGCACAACTTCTCTGGGCAACCTGTTCCAGTGCCTCATCCTCTCATAGTAAAGAATTTCTTCCTAATACCTAATCTAAACCTACCCTCTCTGTTTGAAGCCATTCCCCCTTGTTCTGTCAATACATGCTCTTGTAAACATCCTCCACTCCTTAGATGCATGTTTTAATTAGTACCGTCTCTGGATTCCTTACCGAACGTTCCCATATGGCAGAGACGCCCTCACACAGGCGGCTGCGCATGCGCACAGCACGCCGCTCCGCCCTCCCCGTTCCGACTCCCGCCGGAAGATGCCCCGTCCCCGCCGGGGGAGGCTGGGCCG
>VZTI01004321.1:723467-744208 GCA_013397865.1 Struthidea cinerea
GGGGGCGCCTGAGGAAGTTGCTCTCCCCCACACTCCCCCCACCCCACCTGTGTCCTGGCGGATCCCGTCACCCCCGTGCCCCTGCCCGGGGCCGAGAGCCCCGCGGCGGCTCCTCCCCGGGCCTGCCCGCCGCTGTCGCGGGGTAAGCGGGCCGGCCGTGCCTTGTCGTGAGCGGGAACCGGGGCGGGCGCCCGGCGGCGTCCGGCCTCATCCCGGCACCCCCGCCCTGCCCCTGGCCGTGGCTAGGGGAGCTCCCGGCCGGGAGCGGGGGCTCCCCGCCAGGCCCTGCCCCAGGAGGGCTGTCACCGCGGGGCGCTGGGGCGGCTGACACCGGGCCACGCTTGGAGCCCTTCCCTTCCCATCCCTTCCCATCCCTTCCCCCTGAGTTGTGCCGTAGGGGCTGCCAGGCGCTGCCGTGGCCCTCAGCCGGGACCGCCTCGGGTTCGAGACCCCCGCGCCCTGTCCAGCAGGTGGGCAACCAGCCTTAGCCCCTGCTTTAAGGACCGGAGGCTGTGGGACTCGCGTTTCTCTGTTTTGTTCGTTTGTTGGTTTGGATTTTCTTTGGGTTTGATGTTTTTGTTTGCTCTGTTTTGTTGTTCGGGTTTTTTTCCCCCCTGTACTTCTTGCACCAAACCTTTGCTTGCGTCCTAGTTTGTTCTGCACTTGTGTGTCTTCCCTGCTTTCCATAATCCGGCTTTTACTAGAGGGTGACTTCTCCAGGGCAGAGACTGCCACTTCTGGAACGTCTGGAAAAGACTTTGCTCTGTTGTGTACAGTATTAGTAGGAAAGAAATTACTGTTCAAGAGCTCTGTGGGAGGAGAGTGTATTTTGTAGTTTCCTGAGGAGCGCCAGTTAGGGAAGTTTTGTACTTTCTGTTTTGTACTTGAAAGTCTTCTGTGAGTGTGCCATGTCATGTCTGGAAAAAACCGAAGAAGGTCCAGGTGTATACAGTGTGTGTCGTGGTGTTCTCAGATTCTGAGGGTCAGTATTGTGCTCTAAGAGACCAAAGACCTATTCAGCAACTAGGGCTGTTATTTTCACGATGAGTGGCCATACCGCAGCTCTGACAGATTTTCTTTGACTGGTGGAAATCCATAGGCATGTGAGGTGTTACGGAGCTCATGAGCTGTTAGAACGTAGGCACACAAATTCCGTTACCTGCTCCTTAGGGAGAGACGTGAAAATAGCGCCACAAAAAGTGCTGTTAGTGATTTCTTCCCTGGGTAGAATTTTAAAAATACACCTCAAATACGGGTTTTTGTCATGTATCTTCTTTAAAGGAGAAGGTCGGAAGACAGCACTGGTGCCTGGAATGTGAGTTTTTAATCAGCTTTTTAACAAAATTATCAGTTTTGCATGGTTAGAAATGCTTTCATAAGTGGATAAATGAAAATGAGGTTAAGGACAATATAAAGTCTAAAGAAAAGAAAAAGTGCAGTTGTTTAGTTTTTCCTTTTGGATAATGATTAATTATTAAAAGGAGCTTAACATAAGTGTCTTTCAAATTGTTAGAGAAAGACATTCATTTGTCAATACTGGAAGTCGTACTTTAGTTGTAATGAACTGAAAGTGGTCTGTGTTACACAACTGGTGACTTGTTCCTGTTTGACCTTAAAAATCTGTCAGATTTAACGCCAGATCAGTTAAGGTTTGAAAAGCAATGTAGTTTCATAGAAATCTGTATATAATCTGTCAGTGACAAAAATTAATAGGTAATTCTTGATTGAAAAAGGTGATGTGGAAGTTCTGACCACTGAGTCTTCCAGTAAATTTAATTTTATAAAGTTACTACTGAGACTTTATTGAACAATTATTATCTATGCCATAATACAATAACAGTGTCTTTGAATAAGGGAACTGAAAAGTTTCGGAAGTCAGAAATGTATATGAAAGGGATGATCAGCCAAATCTGTGAAGATTTTTTTTACCAAGAATCTCTGTTAGTTTTCAGACTCTTGTGCAGAGTAACTTCTGCATCATTAACATCATTTCAGTTCTCATGAACACATTGTCTTTAACTGCCAAAGGCAAATGTCTCTCATAATGCTGCTTTCCAGGCTTTCCATCTCTGATTTGTAGCTTAAGTCACGTTAGAAGGAACAGTTGTAGGTGGTTGCTGATGTCTGTGAAGTTCTGTTGTAGCAGCCACAAACTTGGTAACTGAGTCTAATGCATTTCTTCCCTGTTGCTGTGAAGCACAAGATTGACAGCAGTCCCACTTTTTTGTTGGCTCTGAAAGAGAGCAGCACACTATTTTCTGGAAAAAGGTGAAAGGCTGAGAAACTTCTTTTGAATTGTACTGTTATCTGCCACCTTTTGAAAGGTAAAAGGGTAGTGCTTAAGACAGCAAACTGCCAAAAATTGTTAGATATGGAAATAGAAAATAAAAGTTGTAAATTGTTTTTTGGTTTTTGGTTTGGATTGGTTTGTTTTTTTAAATTTCCTTATCAATGAAACTTTAAAGCTAAGCATTGTTTGAGGGAATGGAAGAGGGTGGGAATTCAGTCTGAGGAGGAAGTTAATGAACTGCATGAACATTTTCTGTTCTTCTTAGGTGGCATGAAACGTCCTGTTTGTAAGCATATGCATAAGGAATGCTCTTGGCACACCTTGATAAGTTACTTTGGCCTAAACATCGATTGCCTTTTGTAAAAACCTGTAAGTAAAATAAACATAATTTGGTTTGATGTTGCTTTGATGATTTGCTTTCTGATCACAGCATGATCTGGGTATAAAAGGAAAAGTGAATATATAAAATGAAAAGTTATGATATTTGACAAACAATCTAAAAGCTGAGTCACTTGGTTTTTTTTACAGAAATGGCAGCTCAGAAAAGGAAGTCTACATTAGTAGAGCCTTCTGCTAAACGTCCAAAGCTGGACAAGAACAGCAAACCATCTTTGTCAAAGAAGGAAAAAGAGGTGTCGGATACAAAACATGGCTCAAATAAATCAAAGCCCAATCAGTGTGCAGTGCAGGAGAAAACTGTACTCAAAACCTCTGTCAAACCAAACAGGTCAGTGACAAAAACAATACATAATTGTTCCATGTTACCTTGATAGGCTACACTAGTGCAGAAGTAATCTAAGCAGGGGGAATCTGAGTTAAAGATGCAGCTAAATAGTTAAATAGTGCTAGAAGGGAGATCAGATTTAAATCATTATGTATGCTATCTGCTACAGGATTTTTCTCTGGAAGCATGTAAGTGTCTTGAAATCCAGAAAGACCTCCTTCAAAAAAGTTTCTGAAGCAAGAATAAATTTAATACTATCTAAGCTCATGCTTCATTTGAAAGTCACAAGTATCAGTGATTAAAAACTGCTAGAGATATTAAAAAGCGTTCCTCTGAGGTTCATAGTTCAGTCTTGCCATGCATAAATAACATTAAATACAACACTTAAGAGGTACCAGGTGGAAGTGAGCTCCTTTTTGGAATAATTCTAGGGCAAATTCCTCTAAAAATATTGAGAGTATAAAATCTAGTGTTTTAAAAAAGAAAAGAAAAAAAGAGGCAGAGGAGGAATGAAAAGAGTCTTATGACGAATTCTACTTTCTGGATGCTGAAAAAAATATTATTGGAATCTTTCAGTGATAACACCAATGAACCTGAAGTAGGAACACGCATGACTACAAGATCATCAGCATTGAACTCAAATAGTAAAACAATACCTGGCAAAACAGTCCAGCCTGGCAAAACAGTCCAGCAGCAGCAGCCTAAATCTGCAAAAAAAAAGGAGGCATGCCAGAAAAAATCGGTGCAAGAAATTCCTAAGTCAAAATGCGTAATTGCGCCAAACGAGCCAGTAACGAGGAGATCACAGAGACTGCAGCAGTTAACACGTGTACGTGTTCCAGCAAGATCCCTGCGCAGCAGAGAAGTTAAAGAAGAAAAAGTTTTGGAAGTTAAGCACAGTAGCCAGGCAAAAAGACACACTCAGAGTGCTGCGGCAAAACCACTGAAATCTGCTGGAGGGAAAACAGAACAAAAAACCATAAAGATAAAGCCAAACAATACAAATGAGGATAAAGAAATACATGTAGAAGTGACCAGCTCTCTGAAAGAGAAAAAGTATAAAGCAGACAATAAGAAAGATAATGCCAGTAGCTTTCAACACAATCTTCAAGGATCCTCATCGTGTCCTGATGGGAGTCTTGAGGAGGTCAAGAAAGACCAAACAGGCCCTGTATCTCCTAATTCTAGCAACACAAAGAAAGTGGAAATTGATTCTCTTAAGCCAAATTCTACAGCATCTAAGGAAAAGCAACAAACACATCAGAACGTAAAAGCCAATACAAAACCAAAAAATACTCCACAGCCATCTGTAAGTGAGACAAATGTGGCTGATCAACCAGAGAATGATGCAAAATCTAAAAGGGTGAGCATCCTTGAACTCTGTGAAGAAATTGCAGGTGAGATTGAGTCAGATACAGTAGAAGTGAAAAAGGATTCCCCTAATGCAGAGGATAGCAAAACAGAAGAAAAGCATGATGACACGCAGTTACAGCAAAGTGAAATGCTTACTCAGAAAGAACCCAGTCAAAGTACTCAGTGCAAACGGTTTTTCCCTAGCAAAAAAGCAATGCCTGTCAAATGCACTCTGAATGGTAGAAATAACTCCTCAAATAAAAACTCTAAATGGACCAAAATTAAATTGCTGAAAGCTAGTAACGTGAAGCAAAGTAACTCAAATTCTCCAAATGCCCCCAAGCTTCCTTTTTTGAAAGATTTCCCTGAAGTTTCAGAGGCAAGTCAAATGGCTGCAGAAGCAGAGCTTTCAAAGGCACAAGGCAAGCTGTCAACAAGACTGTTTGAGAATGAAAGTACAACTTGTGTGCAGGAGAAATCAAATACTTCATCTGAAAGAGCTGAAGCTAAAGAAGTGACATTAGAAACAAAACAGCCCACAAGGAAAGGTGCAGAAAATGGTTTGTTGCCTAACTTGACAAAACGTTTATGTGAGCCAAGACCAGATGAGGTAAGTTAATTATGGTGTTTAGTGGGAGGGTGTTCTAAATCTATTTTGTTTTCTGAGAATCCATGCTCAGAACTGTTTTAACGACTTTCTTTTACAGTAACTTGAAATTTTCAAATGTATTAAAGATTTACTGCTGTGTTGTCGTAGGTGGGTGATAGTGAACTGAAAAATTAATTGATTTCATCCTCCTAGATTCTGTTGTTAACTAAATGTTGATCAGTAAAATTTTGTGCTGGAGCCAAAGGTTGTACGGATTCATATGGACACTTCTTTGTGACTTCAGTGTCCATAGCTGTTTTGTTCTGCAAAGGTGTATTAGGAGAACACTTGTTTCTCTCTCATTTCCCTATCTGAATGAGTTTCTATTAAAATGTAGGATTTTAAGGACAACTGTGTTATATAGGAAATATTTTACAAGCTTATATATAAAATGAAAAAGACTTTTTTCAAAATTAATACCACAAACTTCAACATGAACTAGTTAATCAGTTGCATTTTGTCTGCTTAAATTAACACAGGAATCAGAAAACCGGTGCTGTATTCAGCATGTTAATACTTAGTTAAATGAGTGGTTTTGTTAATAGGTTAAAGACATTGAATAGCTTGGACTTTTTTTTATTTAATGTTTTCTATTTTGCTTAGAACTTTCGATTACATTTGGAATCAAGTCCAGAAAGTTCTCCAGTAAAGTGTATTACAGCTCCTAGACCACCAAAACAATTGAAAAAAGAACCCAGAGAAAGTGAACCTCAAGGTAACTGTGTGCTATGAATTTCCCCACTTGGTTTGATCAGTTCTGTGGGAAGCATAAGGCTCCCTTTAAGAGGAGTCCTTCACAGAGTAAGGTATAGCTGCCACAAAACTGAACTTCGGGGGCTGGAACTGTTGACCGGAGGTTTTGTATTGCTTTGTGTCACACCCAAGGCCACTTGAGTAGCTGAAATGTACTGAACTAAAATGTACTTTTTGCTCTGGGCTGTGCAGTGAGAAAGAGGGGAAACACAACCAAATTCTTTCCTTTTCCATGTAATAAAGCAGTAGAACTTCCATATTTCAGTTGGCTTCTTCTCTTGGCTTGGTTTTTTTATTTCTCTGCTCTGTTTCCTTTGAATAAGTATCTGCATTTCTTTTTTCTAATTTTTTCTACTTGATCTTAACCAAATTATTAATTGAGTAATCACTCTCCTGTTTTTATTACATATTACATATATTACAATGCTCTTCATTTATGAGCATGTGAATGCAGTTTGTCAAAGCTTATGATGAGTATGATGTGAATTTTTTGACTAAGAAATACTATCAGTGGGTCACTAACTTGTCTCTTCATTAATTTTTTTTCTGTTCTTAGTGGTGAAGGGTTTGTTCTGAGATTTTGATGTATTTTTTTAGTCTGAACTTTAGTTTGCATGCACTCTTTTATTATTTAGCTTTACTAAATAGTTGGGGGTTTTTTTCCTGCCATTGTAGGATACTTTTGAAGAGTAAACACTCTTAATTTCTCTTAGAGAATTAAGAATTTTTTTTTTCTTTCTTTTGCTGTTTTTGATTGGTTTTCTTTAAGTGTTGTAGAACTTACCTCAGAGGGGGGCATACTATACATTTATGATTCTAATAAAATATAGACAGCTATTTATATGTGTGTCAGTATAAACATTTAAAATCCTATGTAGTTTACTGCTGGCCTTGTTTAGCTGCTTGTAAACTGTTCTGCAGAATTGCTGTCAAAATGCTGGAGAAAAATGCCTTTTTTTTTATAAGTATACCTGGAGAAACATCCAAATACTGCTTCAAACGTGAATATTTTTTTTGGCCATGAATAGATTGCAAAATTGTCTTGAATATACTTTTTGAAAATCACTGTTTGTGTAACTCAAATTTCCTTTGCAACTAAAAACTTTATAATGAAGTTAAAATCTTTGATTAATTGTAGATTTGGCTCCCACGCAGTTGATGCAAACTTCACTTACAAGTCAAGCTTCTGAATCTGAGAACAGGTATAGTATTTCATACATTATGAGATTGCAGTAACCTTGCATAGGGTTATGAGAGAATTTATTATAAAACTGTTGTCTCCCAGCCTCAGTTTTCAGTTTCAAATAAGTGACTTGTCCTTTGTAAAAACAGAGTTTAATTTTACCCCATTGTTAAGGGATGTTTTTGCTTTGCTAAGAAAATCATTAAGATATTTTTAGCTGCACATTTATTTCAAAAAGTATTATTTAACGAAGTTGGAAAAACATTTATACTGGTCTCTTCCTCAAATCAGATGAGAACCAAAATGTAGGGGAGGGATTTGCCACATGATTTTCACTTACTGAATTATTTCACTTAGGTTTGGAGGAGTTTTTTACTCCTTGAACTATGGTAGTCTTGTACATGTGAAATTTTTTTAGGTGGGGAAGAGGGGATTTAATTTGGAATTTCGTGATTGCTTTGAAATGAAGGTGTCAGCAGCCATATTAAAAAGTTCTTAGTACTAAGTTTGTCTTACAGTTCAGGTTTGCATTTTAGCCTTGATCATGTTGACTTACAGTTTTTTGAGCAGTTCTGACATAGGCTCTGGTTTTAGCCAATTACAAGCTAAAGACAAAAATTTCTTTGTACCTGATACCTTGAGCAGTAGCAGTGGTCAGTGTGTTTTTACTGCTTTCTATCTTCATAATGGGGACAAGAAGAAATGTTTCAGGTTAATTCTCATTACATCTCTCTGAGGCCACATTAACAATTCTGACTAACCAACTCTTGTACATGTTGAAAAACTCAACTACTATGGAACTTCACAGAAGATGGATGAGGAAGATAGATGCAAACTACTTAAATGAGTGGTTTAAAATGTATTGATAAGTATTATGATAACTTTGAGTTTTCATGTTTTTATTCTCAACTGCCAAACAGATTTATAGTATCTACTTGAATTTATTGCCTTTATTGCCTGAACAAGCTCATATTGCTTTAGCATTACCTGAATATATATTTTAATTTTGAGACCTTTCTTACCCTGCTTTCTAGATGATATCAAAGATTTAAGCCATCATTGTTTCTGTAGTACTCCTACCGTAGCATAGAGTAATCTCTTATCTGTGTGCATATCAACAGTGATGTAGCTCTCTTTAGGGCTTTGTAGGAAAAGTTTGCAGCAGGAAAAGGCAAACTTTGAAGTAGCTACTTGATGCAAATTTCAGGGCACATGAAAGAAATAAAAAAATTAACCCTGATTTAACACAAAAAATGCCGTTTTAAAAATGTCTGGCAAGAGTTCTAATTTTTTAAAAAGCTCATTGGATTAACCTGCTACCTGTGCTACAGCAGGTGCCACAATTAAGCATTTGGTCCTGTGTCCTTACTTTTCTCAGAAACAGAAAATATGTAAATACCTAGTTGAAGTGTGTGTATTTTTGTGCGTGTTTTGCTTTGGCAATCTCCACGAGTTTTATCTAAACCTAGAATAAATGTAATTTTTTTTTTCCCCTGAATACAGTAGCAAGTTCATAGAATGACTTTGGTGATGTATTATCCAGTGTTTTCTTTCAGCTGTGACAAAGGGAAATTTAAACTCAGTGAGATTGCAGTGATACCCATGCATTTATTCCTTGGGTCCTCTTCTTCTTCCCTTCCTGCCAGTTGTTAGAAGAGAATAAGTTTTAATTGTAGGAATTTGACATCTGATTTAGATTTGTGAGAATATATTTACATGGTCTGCTTGCTTTAGCAGCCTGATGTATGATACCTAAACGTTACATTGGAAATATATAGCATTAGGCACTGTTGGTCATGCTGTGGAAGTCCCTCTTCTTAACGCTGGTTCTAATGGTTGTGACTAATCGACCCACTTGATAATAATTTTTTTCTCATAAAGTAAAAAATTAGTCACAGACTGTGTTTTTTGATTAATCCTTTTATTTCCTTTGTTTTCCATTTGAATTGCAGATAAAAATATACAGGACTGTGTTTTATGTAATTAATTTGGATTTGCATCTTGGTAAAGTTTGTTTGTACTAATCACAGTGGTTCTGAGCATCTAGCATGACGTGTATAAGCAGTTCCATTTTTAACATGAAATATATTCGTATTTCAAGGGTTCCATTGTCAAATCCTTCATTAGCATCAAAATGCAGTAACTTGCCATCATCTGAGGAACATATTCAGAAGCTAAAAGAAGCAGGAAAAGATGGTGATAAGCAGCTGATCACAGTAAGTAATACCCTTTTAGTAAGGCTTATAGCTTCTCAAAGAAATTACTTCTGAATTTGCAGTGCTGTGTTTTAACAAATCTGTCTAAAAATCATTACTTAGACATACTACTTATCACCACTGTAAATGACTTGTAAAAGTAGAACCTGTACTAGATTGCCATTCAGTGTTGATGGGAAACTGGTGGCAGCAAGCCTTAATGTTTAATGTTTCTTGTTAAAATAAATTTCTGCAATTTTTAAATAGAATAGCTGTTCACTGAAAGTAGGGAGAGTTAAAGTGCCTTTACTTACATGTAAATTCTCAGTTTCTTAAAGTTGCAGAATTATAGGGGGAGATGCATCTGGTAGATCGTGTGCAAAATTAATATCAACAGATTTGTTCCCGTGTCATTAAAGTGTCCATTGTTCTGAGACCAACTTAAAGATTTCCCAGTGCACACACTTATTTTTACCATAATATTTAAGCAGCAGTACCAGTTAGGTTATTTATTCTTACCCTTTTGACTATTAGCTACAAAATACAGGTAGCAAGAAAATGCAAAATGAGAAGGGAGTGACACAATTGTCCTGTTGTCTTGTAGAATCACACAACTTGATTGTGAGAGAGTTAGAGTTTTTGGTTGTGTTTTGGTTTGTGTTTTTAATAACCCATGTCAGATAATCCTTGAGAAATGAAAGGCTAGAGAGGGAGAGGAAGCCAGGCCATTAGGAAGGACAGAAGTTTCTTATGAAATTATACCTCTAATATATATTACTGGAGACGTTACTAAATCATTATTTTTTTCATGTAATACATGGATTATACACATGAAAGTATTAACTAAAATAGAACCAAGTGAATTCTGAACAGTCTTATATCCATATTGAAATACTTTAAAATTAGAGCTTCCTAGAAATAAATTTATAAATATATCCTTCATTTGCCTGAAGTTACACAAATCTAGGCACCTACAAATCTAGGCATGTGAATGCCCAGCCACAGGATAACTGAACTGTGTCTAACATTTAAGAAGTATTTCAGTTACTGCTTCTTTGAAATTATTTTTACTAACAAAATTAAAATAAATTATTAAATATTTTAACTACATTAAAAGGACTATAAGTATCCCTTTTCATTTCTGTAAAAGTAACTTAATTTTTACTCACACTGTAATAGAACTTGGCTGAAAAGTTGCTAGGATCTCTGACAAGAAGAAATACAGAGCTTCCTGCTTGGCTGCTGAAGAGGGGTTGTGTAGCTCTCTGCAGTGTTTATTATACAAAGAGAATTTTTGCAAGTTATCGACTATGCTGGTAGTATCCTTGTCTTCAGCTAGAATTAGGAGAGTAATTTTCCCTTTAGGTATACAACAATAAAAGTTATTTACCAAACAAAATTTTAAAGAAAAGTTCATCGATGAAGAGCAATGGGGAAATGAGGAAGAATGGGAGAGACTTAGTTTGTGGTTTTCTGTGTATATTTCTGGAAAATGCAAGTGAGCATTGTATTTAATTTCTGAATGTGCAAGTAACAGCTTCACAATATCTTACATATTTCAGCACTTCATACAAATCTAATTCACTTAGATTTCATTGAGTTCAGAGTAGGCTTTTTATTGTGTGGAAAGGGCATTTAATAATGCCTGTATTTCAGTTTACCAAGAAAACATTAGATAAGATATTGGTCTGTTATTCTTTTACCTTGGGAAAAGCTGCTCTTTTGTCAAAACATATAGAGGAACCCAAATATTAGGTAAGCCACTTTGTAAAATACTGACCTTGACCTTGGTTACAGTGGAGATGAGACACAGTTATGTTTAGAATAGTTTGTGCCAGCTTCTGGAGGTGAAAAGTGGCTAAATTAACTTCTAAAGTACTAGACTTTCCTCCTACAAATACTCAAAAAATTTGGGATTAAATGCATGTAATAAAATAAGGTACATTTTGTAATTAATAGTTTTGCTTGCAAAACCATGGTGAGATTTTAAAATGTGGCTTTGGAATGGCTGGGTTTATTTTTCTATTATTAGTAGTAATTATTTTCAAAGGTGTTTATGTAGTCCCCTAATGATCCTGTGAGAACAGAGAAATTATTAATTTGGTTTAAAAACTGCTGAGGTTGAAACTTCTCCTATGTGGAGAGCAGTCTCACTACACAAGGTCAAATCACTTAAATTAGCATTTATAGTGTCTAAAAAATTATAGTTAATAGCTAGAATTCATTTTTATTTCAAGTGTCTGGCATGTTGTATTAAGAGAAGCAGTTTCATTATTCTTTACCTTGAGCAAAGTTGGGAAGTCATGCTTTTATTCTTAGCAAGAGACGTTTAATTAGCACTTCGTTACACTTTTTTAAAAAATTAAATGCCTGAAAGATGCAATTTTGGGCTCTCCAGTGTGAGATCTGATTCTCCTGCAGATCTGTCAAGCCAGTCCATCTTAATGTATGTACAGAATCCTTTATTCTTTTTGTAACCAAAGCTGAAAAACTAATTATTTATTTGACTAGTCACAAAATGCAATATCTTTATTTTGCTGCTTTTTTACTACTGAATTTTCCTAGTCTTTTGTATGTAAGTTTGACACCTGTCCTTTTAATTTTCTTTGCGGTATCTGAAGCTCACAGTCTGGAATATTACAGTATTGTCTGTGTATTCTAATCTTTTTGGTCCCTGAGCTATATTTAGAGAGGTGTTATGGTAAAACTGGGCTTTGTTTTTCACAATATGCTTTGGTTTTTTTCATGTTTAATCCTTAAAGATGTATCTTAGCCTCCTTCTTCTCCCATATGATTGCTATAATGAATAGATTCGTTTTCTTTTTTTCTTAAGTAATATAATCTTTACAAGCTTTAAGGGTATTTGGCTGGCTGTAACAGAAGTGAAATAACACAAATTCTGTTTGTAGAAGAAATATTTAATGCTGCACTTGCACCAGTCTCTTTCTTGGTACACACATCTATTTATCTGGGCAGCTTTCAAACATAAAATTATCTTCGTTTTGTAGAAATACATCTAAGTCAAACAATGGGTTGTTTCTGTTCAGATTTGCTTGCTGTCACATATCTTAAAAAGCAAGTCTCTCCAGAGCATAGAACTTCAGCTGAGAACAGCAAAGTGTCTAATGTTCCAGCAAACTTCGTAAAGCAAACAGTGCCAGGAAACAGTGGTGTTTGAAGTGATATGCAAAGACAGGTTCAGACTGAGGAGAATTTGATCTCTTTTTCTAGGGGAAAGAAATTAAGATTGAGGCTAAAAATCCATTGTGTTCCAAATCTGTTACTTGGTGTGTTTGATGGAATAGTCTGTTCTGAATATTTGTGAACTGCACCCCCTTACACTTCATTTAAATGAAGTTCAGTTGGTTAGGTCGGCAGGTTGCATGAAGCTCGTTAGGAAGCTTTATAGAGTAATGCACTAAAATTGTTCTTTACCTTGCAATTACTTCAACGTGATTTGCAAGTACGGGAACTTGAATATGAAATAATCTGTTCCTTTAACTTCTGAAGTGGAAAGAACTACAAATGCATAAAGCATGTGTTTTCAGTTTTGATCGAAGGAGAGATGCTGTACAACCAAGACAAGGAAAGTCAGTTGTTTTCATCTTGTAAAAATTCTGCTTGCCTGTCAGACCTTGGACAGAATTTTGACCATAAAAATAAGAATTGATAAAATCATTAATGCTACAAAGGAATGTCCTAAATAATTACCTATAAAGCGCAGGGATACTTACTCCTTTTGGAGGAGGTCTGTTGCTTTGAATTTGGCTAGTGTTTTGAAAATAAGTCATCAGTTTTAGGAAAGAGCATGTAAAATCAATGAAGAGTGAAAACAAATCACTGAAGTGATAAAAGGATAATATAGAGTTATGGAGACTTATTCTGCCTTTCTAGAGCTCTGAGTTAATGCCTGGATGCCAGCAAATGTGATTAAATGTAGTTGATCTTTATGAGGATCAGCAAGTGCATGGATCAGGGTTTCTTGATGGAAGGTGCTTTTGATTCTGAGGTTTGAGTTGGTGCTACAAGTGGATGTGATGTGCATGCTGATCCAGTTTATACATTTGGATATCATACTTGAGTTTTTCCTTACATGTATTTTGATTAAAATTGAACATAGTTTCCTGCTTGACTGAAATAGGTTGTCTATTAAATAAATATTTTTATTTGAGGTGAAAACACAGCCCTTAGCGGAAATAATAAGTGTAAGAGTGATTTCTTATGAGCCTGAAGAAATCTGCATAGCAGTCATTTAAAGTTGCTATTTTCTTCCTTGAACTGGTATAGTCTGGTTAGGCAATTTCTGTGAAGATTTAGAGAATGGCTTTTGGGCAATCTTTCATTGTTCTCATTAGTTAAGTACTGCCTCTCTCCTGTCCTGTAAGCCCAGTGAAAACAAGACAGTGACTGCTGTGTAAGCATAAGGGAGGGAGTTCGGTGGCTGAGAGCAGGTACTTTACTTCCCACACAAATGGTGCCCTTTGGGATAGTTCTGTTATTACAGGGATGGTATTCTTTCTTATTATCACTTCTTCCCAGTTCTTCTTCGCTGCAGCAATCCAGCCTTGTCTTGCAAATTCAGGTGGCTTGTAAGTGGTGTCCTTTGTCCTGAAGGGAGGTGGCAATGTTTTGTAACGTTAGCTGGGAGCTGCTGCAGGAATTCAGGCGCCAAGGCCACTAACACTGTGTTGTGGATTAACCCTGGCAGGCAGCTGAGCACCATGCAGCTCCTCCCTCATTGCCCCCAAATAGGATGGGGGAGAACAGTTTCACGGGGAAAGCAAAAGCTGTGCATGCAAGCAAAGCAGAATAAGGAATTCATTCACTACCGTTCATCAGCTTGTAGGTGTTCAGCCTTCTCTGGGAAAGTAGGACTTCATCCTGTGTGACAGTTGGGAAGACAAATGCCACTAACTCCAAACACCCTTCCCCTCCTCCCTTTTTCCCCAGCTCTTACTGCTCAGCATGATGCCATATGGCATAGGATACCCCTTTGGTCAGGTAGGATCAGCTGGTCCTGGCTCTGTCCCCTCCCAGCTTCTTGGCACCCCCATCCTCCTTGCTGGCACAGCAGTGTGAGAAACAGAAAAGGCGTTGAATGCTGTGTAAGCACTGTGCAGCAATAGCTAAAACATCCTTGTGTTATCAGCCCTGCTTTGGTCACAGATCTAATACACAGCACCGCAGCAGCTGCTGTGAAGGAAATTAACCTTATCCGAGCCAAAACCTGTGCTCATCGGAACACTTTCTGTGATGTTCCTGATTAATATTTTTATATGGGTTAAGAATGGATTACCTGTCCATCGTAAAAGTTGTGCAGATTTATTTTCTTTCTTTGTATTGTTTTTCATATTGCTTTAGCCAATGACTAGTGAAGATACAATTTCATGATGGATAATGACCCTCCACTGTCATTTTTCAAATATATTAAGTAAAATTAGATACATCATGGCTTTGAAAGTTTCAAGTTGGTTTATATCCTTTTGTTATAATAGCTCTTTAGGAAGATGGGCACTGGTGGTGGGTTGTTTTTTTTTGTTTTTTCTTGGTTGGTTGGGGGTTTTTGTTCAAAATGAAGACTGGATTTTATTCTGAGTTGGAACATGTCTTCTGATCCTCCTGGTCAGCAAGGGGGTCTGTCCGTCAGCTTCAGTCTTGACTGCATCTTCACTGAAACAGCATTCTTTGACCTCTTAATTTTCTGTGGAGAGACCCAAATCTTTGTGTTGTTTCTTCCTGCACTTCTTGTATTTCCTTTCCAGCCTGCCTGTTTCTCTGGCTGGGCTTCATTCTTTGTTCTGTGAAAAGACTAGAGGAGAAGAGGAAAAAACAATCTTCCTCTGACTAATACTAGCTGATCAAGATGGAGGTGACCTAATCTGTGCCTGAAGAGAGAGAAAAGAAAGGAAGGAAAAAAAAAAGGCCCCTTTTCATCTCCTACAGAGGCACCAAATGCCTTTTTTGCTTGCAGGGTTCCTTATTGCACATATGGAGGATCAGCAGACATGCACCTTCTCAAAGAAGATATTGGTAAGACTTTTCTTTCTGTCTAACACAGAATTAAGAAAGCCTTCTGAGTTTAAGGCAGTGTTGTCTCAGTGTTCAGTTACAGTTAGCCTTGAAACAGTGGATATCCTGTACTTGAGGATTGCCTGAGGTGCTGGAATGCTTCATTGCCATCTACACGTGCAGAATTTGCTTAGGAAATAAAAGTATCTTCTCTCTTTATTGTTATTGTTTAGAAAATTGAGTTGTAATGGAGTAACATGGTTTTTTCTGCCTGAAACCCCACATTTTCTTGAATATTTATCTGAAAAACATTTCTCTAAGTTCTGAGAGTCAAACCTCTTGCATCTTTTTCTACTTGTGACAAGTCAGCACTTTATTTTTCAGTATCTGATGTTTGCTGAGAAGATTCCACTCCTCCACTTTCAAATCGCAGTTATGTTTACTCTCATGCATAATACAGGAGGTGCTCCTAGGTTGTTGAGGTTTGGAGTTTTTTGGTTTTGTTTTGTTTGGGGTTTGTTTTGCTTGGCTTGGGATTTTTTTGTTGTTGGTTTGGTTTTTTGGTGGCATTTTTTTGTAGTTTTTCCGTTTTATTTTTTGGTTGGTTGTTGTTGGTCTCTTCCCATGAGGAAGGTCTGGCAAACTTTAATGCAGTATTATGGTTTGGGAGTTTTTTCCTCTGGATGCATGCCCTTTCCACTTTTGCTTATGCAATGGCATCAGTTTAAAGATAGTCAGCTCTTGCAGATGTTTTATTGAAGTACAAAAATGCATTCTTCATAATTCCTTACTTTATTTTGCATGTCCTTTTCTGTTGTTGTAGTCTGTGTTGGATTTTAAAGCTCCTGCTTTTAATTTTTGCCTGAAGTGTTATGTCTTGTGCTGTGGCTTTGAAATAGTACTTCAGTTATACAAAAATCTTCTTCCTTGTCTTCAGGAGACTGTAAAATACTTCCTAAAGGCTGTACTCCACATTTATGAGGGCTATGGAGTTCAAAAGATTGCTTGAGATACTACAGTGTGCTTTTTTTGATAATTCATTAAACTGGGTTTTCATATTAACCTATGTTGGTAGCCCATTGATACAACTGAATGTATGTAAAACATCAGTGAAATCGTTAAAAAACAAAATCCAAAGGAAAAATCTCCCCCCAAAACTCAAAGCCACTGATACCAGCAACATCTGAGAAAGTCTGACTGTAAAATACAATATGGCAGTACTATTCCAGGGAAGTAATCTATTCCTGGAAACTTGCTGAACAGCATATGGATTTACAAGGCAAGATGGGGTGAGCTAGAAAGCCAGAGAATTTTGAGAATATCCTTGTCTTGAGTTTTCTGATGACTTCCTACGTAACTAGGGTTTTTTTGGCTTGAGATTTTTGATAGTAAATTTACAGGTTAGTTTAATACCTTGAGCTCCTTCATGGTTTGAAGAGAAATCGCTTTACAAGACTTAACTGCAGTACAAATACTTAAGACTTTCTTTATGTAGCTGATTTTCTAATTTAAATGGTGGGGGTTTTTGGCATATATTCCAAGCATCAAAGTACACCTCACTTACCCTCCTCTAGATATAGGGGCTATGTTCTCCACCTTCAAGATAGGATTTTTAAGTTTGGTTCAGTTGGTTCATCTTTAGATAGTCAGCTGTACTGCCTTTTATCTTTCAGGTATTAATTAACCCTTGAAATGCAGTATCTTTTGGTGGCTAGAATGGGTACTTTGTTTTGCTGCTTTAGAGGAAATCTGCAGGTGAAATAAAATGTGTTAGGTTCAATTTTTGTGCTTTTAAAAAGCTCATCTTATTCTGACTTTACAAATCTAACCTCAGGGTTCACCTTCCCGTTTTCCTTCAGAAACACAGTGTACTCCTGTTTCTCCTTCTGTATACAGTAGGGATCTGTGTGTTGATGTATGGTTTAAGCAATGACTGCCCAGACTCAGCTTCTTTCTTTTGGCTGAGTTCCACAGATGTGCTCCTAAGGACATGTTCAACTCTGAATTTGTCTGGCCTGTTGTGCCTTTAGTCTCTTCTTGGAAAGACACTGATACCTACACTTTAGATGGCACTAATGTCTCTTTGAAATAAGTTGCTGTTGTGTGGAGAATTAAACTGTTGTTTAGCTCTTAGACGTGCCTTTGAAGATGGAAGGAATAGAAAATGTTCCGTAAACACTTCTTCTGTGTTGCAAAATGCTTTCTTCTGTAAAATAGGCTTTTTTTATGATGAGTATTTTCAGCTCTTAGAAAACAACATTAACTTCACATGATCTGTTTCCTTGCAAATTGCGCACACAGATCAATTTAATGTTAAAAAAAATCCTCAAATGTTTTTTTGCTCATGTAGTATACTGGTTTAGAGTAGAATAGAATAGCCTCTTGTTTCTCTGTTGCTTGTGATGTATGTTTAAATGAATTTAAAATGACACTTATTGCTGCTTACGTAAACTCAATTGCCAGATGTAGTTAAAGAGAAAAAAAAATAGTTTGAGCATTAAGCAGTAACTTAAGCATGCCTTTTTGGCTAGAGATTTCATTCTAACTGGTATTCTTTTGCTCTTTGCAAAAGGCAACCCCAACACCTGATACTTCACTCTTTATTAGGCACTGACTCCGAAATCTGAGCATGTTTCCAAACTAATAATGCTTTTAATGAATAAACATAAAGCAGTGGGTACTGAGTAGTGCCCTGAGTTTGGTAATGGTTGCATACAGAGTAGGATGATAACCTAGAAGGTCACGAGTGCTAGGACTTTTCCACTTGCAGTGTAGCTGCTGTACGGTGTCTCAAAAATTGCCTTGAAAGATTTGGTTTTCGTAAAAAAACCAAAAAAGGTAGTGATCAGCTGTTGCAGACATATTGCTGATCTTAATGATTATTTCCATAGCTTTTGTTTTTTATAATACCCTTCCAGATTGTCAGGAAAATGGCTCACCTGTGGCCTACCTCAAAGCAGCTCACAACCAAAAGACAGGCAGCAGCAGAAGTGTAGGGAAAACCAAATAGTGTGGGGTTCGATATGGGAATCTTCTTTGTGGATGATGTTTATATTTCTGCAGATGGGGAAATGAAGGAATAATTCTCTGTTCTTTGTATGTCATAAAATAAATTAATTTGTTCAAAAGTTATGGGGGTGGAGGTAGTTTTTTTAGGTGGAGTTTGTCTTGTGGTTGATGCCTGTGCCTTTTAAGGGTATATGGGTTTTTGAAAGATGAAATTCTAAATTGTGTGCTTGTTGTTTCTCCTATTTCATCCCATTTTAGCCTTTGTGTTGAATTTCCAGAAGATATGCTATTAGGAGGGATATCCAATTCAATGGAAGTTCTGTTTAACTGTATTTACCATGCAAGGAATTGATAAATTCCTGTTTTGTGGGTTATTTGTTGGTTTGGTTTTGTTGTTTTTCTTTTTTTTATAGGATGGAGGACAGAAGAGATTTGGTGCTATTTCCTGTAATATTTGTGGAATGCTTTACACTGTGTCAAATCCAGAGGATGAAACCCAACATCTGTTATTCCACAACCAGTTCATAAGTGCTGTTAAATATGTGGTAAGAAAACCTTCTCTTTTGAAAGACATAAACAGTATCTTTTGTTTGCTGTGTACTAGTTACAAGTCATGTTACATTAAGTTGTGTTTTAATAAATTATTATCACAGTAGGCCATAAATCATCCACTTGGGGAAATAAATATTTTTAAGAGCCATGGTAGACAGGTTATATGTTATGTATAAAATTAGTTAGTATGATAATGGCGTTTCGTTGCCATATTATTATTTGTGCTACAATTACCTGATCTTGGGGAGGTGTGAGGATAGCGATAGGAAAACAAAGGAATGTCACTGTTCTGAAAGTACTAAATACACGTTTCTGTACAACTGGTGTTTGCAGCAATTGACTTAATAGTCAGATGAAGGGCTGATTGTTCTGTTTCTGTAAGTATGTGATCTTAAATGACTTACAAATTACTTTTCCATTAATTATGTGTCATTTGAGGAGAGACTGCCTAAGAACTCAACTGATACAACTTCACGTTGTATTGAAGCTATACTGAATTTATAATGAGATTGTGATCTCCAAAATAGGAAGTATTATTTCAAAACTTCATTATATATGCTGTCTCTGATTATATCTCTCATATTAAATCTCATATTCGAAAAATTCTGTATAATTTCAAGTACATTGTAAAATCAGCTACTTCACACTAGCTGATATTACAAGACATAGGAAATGCCTGTTCACATGTCTGAAATCCAGAATGGAATCCACAAAGTCTGTTTTCTTTATCATACATGTTACCTTCAGTACTCTACACTCAAGTAGATAAGACCTCCAGGATAACTGAACTGAGGCCGCCTGTTTATTTCATGTAGGTACCAAATAGCTGTTGGGCTACTCCTAAATCTCAAGCACAGCTTTATCCCACTGTTTGCAAATATAAAGATGTAACTTCATAAGTAAAGTGCTTGAAACTCTCTGGTGAATAGTTCTGGTATTTATTCTGTCCTTGGTTATTTTTCACCAAACAATCCAGGCATCTGGAAAGATGTCTTCTGATACACTTTGGCTGCATCGTAGGGTGGGACTGGGCAGAAAGTGTGATGGAACTCAGTACATTATAATGGCAGCATAAAATATGTTTCCCCATTTTATTCCTGTTTGTCCTCCCTCTCCCCACCCAAGTACTTTCAGATCTTGAATGTTACTAAAGATGTAAACATAATTTACAGAAGATGGTGTTTAGTTCTTTTGGACAGAAGCTGGCACATGCATTCAGTAGCTGCTTAAAGATGCTGTGTTCATATGGGTAAGAAGCTGTACTGAAGTTCTGAAAGTTTTGGAAGTTGAAAGAGCTGAAATTTCACGCTTGCGTGTATGTCTAGGATAACAACATAATTAACATAAAAGTGAATGAGCAGACTGCCTTAAACCAGTCATAAATAACTTCATACAGAGTTAGGTATACTTTTAATTTGAGAAAAACTTTCTCTATTGTTTTCTCAGTTGCTAGCCATCTTCTTAAAACTTCCAACAATACATACTCAAGCAAATTATTTGTATTGTCAGTTCAGTGAGTAAACAGTTCTCTCTCTGTAATCTTCTGAGACTTTAGTTGTGTGTTGTGACATTGTAGACAACTGTAGAGCCATGGAGCCATTGATGCCTTAGGTTTTAACTTTTATGTTTTTCAAATCCTGTACTGCCTAGTGTGTAACTCTGAAGTTTCTTGTAGCCTGTTAACTTCTGCCTCTCGTGCTAGGTAGACATAACAAAGCCTCTCCGGGCCTGCTCTCCAAGGACACCTAGACTGTCGTAGGCCCAAAATGTGTAAATCGGTATCTTAGGAGGGAGGCAAGCTTGGGGAAACTACATCATTAACTGAAGCTTTAATTGGAGAATTAACCCTGATATTCAAATGAACCAAACTTACAAAAGTGTGAAGAACTTGTAACCTGTTGTCCATCTTGGGGTCCATCTTGGCAGTAACCTCTAGCTCCCCAGGGTGTACCTTTGAAAGCCCTTCAAATAAATAGCTACCTTTATTCCCCTGCTCTTGTCTAGTCTCTGTTTTTAGGTGGCCT
>VZTI01004321.1:744281-829443 GCA_013397865.1 Struthidea cinerea
AACAATATTTTTCCCTCAAACAATCTTAACACTGTTTTCTGCATGGGTGGGTAACTTTTGCCGTGCTAGATAGATGAGTTTTTACCACTAGTCATTTGATCTAGAGTCAGTGGTTCTTGGTTGATAGTATTGTGACAGCAACATTCTCACCTCCTCTTAGAAAATAATTTCAATTTAAGATGAGCCTTCTTGTCAGTGAATTAGTACACCAAGTGACTACTTGTTAATTCTTAGTCATCCAGAAATACCAGAATGATTGCTAATTATCCTGGTTTTGCTAGGAGGTTTTTAGTGGGGATTGTTGGGAGGATGGCTCATAGGTTTCTGGATATTTGTACGTAGGTACTGTATTACAATACTGTAAGGAACTGCCTTCCTTGCCCTGACAGTGTTAACTGGACAGTAGCATCAGGGGATGAAAAAAAGTGTACTAGGGAGTGTCCCAGTAACTCCTTGGTTAGGCTTCCTGGTCCAGGAAGATGTGGTCTCAGTGGCCTTGATGTGTTACTTTATTAGCTCTCCAGACACTCTTATATATAGTTGATATGTTTGGCATTACTTGTGATTTAGAGGCCATTCTAAGATACCTTATAAGCATTTATCATTCACATTCTTCATGCCATATGATGAGGTCCCAGTCTGACTTGAGAAAACTTTTCTCAGTTTTTTCTCCCTTTTAAGCATCTCTTGTTATGGGCTTAATAGTTGTATGAATGATTCATTTCACAGACTCAAAAAAAGTAGGTCTGTATACATTACCATGCTAGAGCTTCTTGCTGTGAACTGTGAAAATGGACATTGTTGTTAGTGTCTTGCCCACCTGCATGCAGCTGCTCTGTGGGTTTTTTTAAAGTTTTGAGTAGCCAGAAGGTCGTTTGCATGTAAATAATAAATTATTATTTATCTTCAACAAAATAAAATTTTGTTTGGTGGGTTTGTTTAAAGGCCTATCTTACTTCTTGCAGTAAAAAATTCTGCTTAGGTCTATAGGAATATCATGATGCCCCCACAAAGAAGGACAGGCTAACAAGGAGATGGTGTTGGATACTTGCTTTGTCATGGATGTCTGATAGAGATGATAAGGAAATTGCAGTCCTTTTGTGCAGAGAGGAAGTTTGGCAGGTGTAATGACATTTTCTAGATTTGGGAACAGAAGATTGGCAAGGATTGATACAGGTTTTCCTAAGGGTGACATTTGCTATTAATAGGAGTGTGCAGATTAAATTAGCAAGAAGGTAGGGTGGCCAAGGATAGCACTGGAGCAGGAATGAGAGATCTCTCCAACTGCAGACAAATGTAGCGGTTTGTCTCACCGTTCTTCTGGTTTCAGACACTTGAAAGTCTCCAGACAGATGATGCCGTTCTAGCATGTGTGTGCACTGAGTGGTGTTGTATACATCAGGTGGTAGCTCCAGCAGGATGGGTAGCTCTGTGGGATGGATAAATGATTCAGTTTTATAAAATCCTCTAGCTGTGATACCACACAGTATCAATTCTGCATTCTCTCTGTGATACCACGCAAGATCAACTTAGTATTTCTGCAAAATCTTTTTGTAAGAGCAAGGCATTTTTAATGGTGCTTGAAGTTGCGAAGCCAAAACTTCAGTTAGTAAATGCCTGTGGATTCAGGTGCCTGTGTGATTGCAGTTAATGTGTTTGTATTTCAGGCTCATCTTCTTGGTTAAGAACACCTTGATCTTAAGTTAATGGGGGAAACTGTTATTTGGGCTGTGTAATCTGATAAATTTACAGCTGTTCTGCTGTAACGGCACCCAAGTTCATCTCTGAACTTCTCATGATTTTCACATTTTAAAAAAAAGGCAGCATTTGACTTGTTGGCATCTAAATTTAATAGGGTATTGGAATTGAAGATGATGCTGAACTTCAGGTCATCTTGGAAAGATTTCATGCTTGTCTTGATTTGTATTAATTCCAAAAGTAATTAATCTGTATGATATAAAAATAACATTACAAATTAAGTTCTTACTGTTAGCTTCTGTGAGAAGTTGATTGAGGATGGTATTTGGTAGTTACATTCAAGGATCTTAATGCATTCTGCAGTCAAAAAGGCATTCTCTATATTCCATTCATAGGAAAGAGAGGCAGAATATCGGTACTTGTCACGAAGAAGAATGCAGTAGACCCATTTCTCTGCTGCAAATTGTTAAGGACAATAGTTCACAGGATTTCACACTAGGCTTCATTACTAGGGAAAAAATTAATAAATTTTTTATAGTGAAGACCAAGGATTACAGAGTATTAACCATGTTTTCCTCGATACTTCAGTATTTTTGAAGAAAAAAACTTTATAAGAAAGAAACGGCACTGATTTTTTTTCATGTATTTGTAATCACTTGAGAAATACTGAGTACAGAAAAGCCAAAACTGACATATACAGAAGGGCACCAGCATTGCTATCCCGTTTCCTACTCATATGTAAGAATTTCTAAAAAATGAGGAAATTCATGGGAAGCAGGCTGTCACGTCTGCTGACTTTTGCTTTTGAAGACAAATCTACATGAGAGATTATTTTAAACTATTAAGCAGAACATAATTCATGAAAAACAGAGCACCGAACATTTAGTTACTGTGCTGTTAATGTTGGAGCCATCTTTTCTGCCTCATTCTTTACATACATACATCGTATCCAATGAAAGCAGTGCCCTGCACTCTGTAGTGGTAGCTACTGTCTGTACTGTTTCATGAGGTGGTAGCAACTTCTTGTCTGTATTGCCCTTTTTGTAATGGTGTCTTTCTTTTGTAATCCTACTGCCATTGCACCTTAAAAAACCAGCAGAGGCAACCTTTATTGTTGTTTGAATTGGGAGGAAGTTAGAGGTAGATTAAAAAGGAGCTAACTGTGCCTTGCAGAGTTGCCTTATTTTCTGAAGCAATTACAAATACTTGTAGGATAAATAGTCTCAACATGGAGGGAAGGAGGGTGTTGCAACAGCTCTTACACACCCCTTACAGCACCAGTCTGCCCAGCTGTGGTGAAGGGTCTCTGCATGCCTTGCTGCTGCTGGCTGGAGGTAATCTGTTGTTGGGCATAGACTTACAGTATCAGGGAGGAGTGCTGAAATCATGTGCTTTTACTCCAGGCCTTGCGGAACATGTATCCCTATGGGAAGAGTAGCTTTCCTTTTAACTTCTTTGGTCATCACAGGCCATGTATATCAATGCTTGGGCATCTGATTTAACAGTAAATAAGTCTTAATGTCCTACAGCAATGTCAATTAAAAGGAAAGGAAAAGCAGTTTGTCTGACATTGCAGTAGAATACTATACATTGCAGACATAAGACTTTTGTTTCTTACTGTACTGAGGTGTTCTTGTCATCCTCCTGCTGAAAGAGTCCCACTTTCGTTCTCAGTGATTGAAATACCTTGCAGACTCTAGTATTTTAGTGGTGTTAAAATAGTGGGGGGGGTTGTTAAAAAGTGTTAATAGGTGTGTTTAGGGAAATCATTTTCAGACCACATGCAAAATACTGTCACTAAAGCATATTTTGTGTACTGTAAATATCTTAGAGGATTAGTCCCAGCTGCAGCTGTAGCACTTCCCTTTAATGTTACAATGTGACAGAGCTGTGACCAGTCTTGTGCATTGCTTCCATTTGTCTGGTTTAAAGGAAGCAAAACTCAACAATAAGGATACTTAAAGGTGCAAATACATTAAATCATAGCTCTTATTTTTAAAATTATGAGAGCTTCATATGACTTCAAAGGCTCAATATGGCTTTAAAATGGCTTCACTAAAATTCTGGATGAGCTTAGAGTTTGCAGAAACTTTTCAGAACACTGCATCTAAAAGATGCATTTCTGAATAAATTCTGAAATACTTCCATTGAGAAGCTACCTCTCCTGTGAATATCATCAGTCTCCATATTATACAGATCATTTCAGAAGATGAACACATGGACAGTAATGAAAATAACGAGTCCTACACATTTGAGAATCAATTATTGCATTTTTACAGAATTATTTTTAGACTTGTGATAATACACTTGCTTGAAAGCATAAATACTGTGATGTTGAGAAGTGTTCCGTTTAATACTGGATTTCATTTTGTGGAAATACCTAGCTATAACATTAACAGGGTATCTTAACCTAAAAATTAGTGTTGAATTTTCTGCTCTAGGCTTCAGCAGTCTGGATGCTGTAATGGCAGGATTGTCAAACATATTGCATTTGTATCCTGAGTGATGGTTTAAAATAGGCTGTAAAAAGCTCTTGCAGAGCAAACAGCCAAAAGGCAGAAGAAGACAAATATTTGAGAGGTAAGGTTTGAGGCTGGAGAGCAGTAATCCTTGCCTGATTTTTGATGTCTTTCCAGACAGTCTCAGAAAGCGTGCCACAATCCCACAGATTGCACTTTTCTGCTCCCCTGAATATTATGACACTGTTGTTTACTGCCCTTTGTGTTCAGACCATAATGTATATAAATTCAAGCAGTTTCTTCATTTGTGCAATTACTACTGAGAAGAAAAGCAGACAGGATTAAAATGGTGTCTGTGTTGTGACCATTGCCATGCTGGGTGCTAAACTAATACTTAAATAGTTTCAGGGCTAGCAGTGAGTAGATAAATTTCTAAAATTATTCTCTTCGTGTCCTCCTTGGGGTAAGGGAGTAAAATCAGTATGAATAAAATGAGGAGCAGATCAGGTATTATAACACTGAAGTTTAACTTTTTTTTGTGGTAGTATATATGGCATTCATCCAGTGCCAAATTCCATTGCTTGGTCTTTAGTCAAACGTTATTTTATGGGAAGGTACAGATTACAATGAGAATCACTCCATCAGTATTGTTTCTTCAAAGACTTTTTTATTTAAAGTTGCTTTGAAGTAAGACTTTTAGATCAGCCTTTTTAGTGGCTGAAGTTACTTCTGCATTCAGTATTTTTAGGTCCCATCAAAGCAACTTGAGTTCTAATATCTACCAGTCCCATCTTGCTAGATTTAAGTGGCTTTTTTGTTTTGTTTTTTTCCATGCAGGTACTGCTCATTATTCACCACGAGTGTGGATCTGAAGAAGAGTTAATTACCTCTATTTTTTTGAGTATGTTTATACTTCAGATACACACAACGTAGTCTCCTTCCCTATTAGATTCTTAGAAGGTAGTTATAAATTTTTTTCTAGTATCCTTCTTGTGGCTTTAACAGTTATGATCAGTAACAGAATAAACTATTCCTTACATTTTGGGCAACTGCATGCCAATCAGTTCACTTAGAACCTCCTGGAGGTCTTTCGCATGCCAGACTTTTAAAACTGAGTGTGTATTTGTGGAGGTAACTACGTTAAAAAGAATTCTTCTAATAAAACTTAGGGCTTTCTCATTCACTGGACTTGGAAAAATGAAGTATTTATGTAGGTTTGGAAATCAGTTATGTGAGCTGAATTTGCTACTTCTGTTCTTAAATTGAGTTGCACTGCAGTTCTGGGGGAAAAAAATCTAGTTGGGAAATTGTAAGACACTTTCACGTTGTTTTTAGATATAGTTAGGTTACTGTATAAATTATTGTATAAATAACATCATATTTTATCTGTTGTGCTCATTTTGAAAAGCTAGCTGAAGTTTCCTTCTCTAGCAAAGCAACTGCTAAACTGTGTGAAATCTGCATAAATTCAGTGTCTAGAACAATAATTTGCCATTTCTGCTTGTGAAAGTACATCTTGTATATGGTTTAGATAAGTGTTTGTTTTATTTAGGGTTGGAAAAAGGAGAGAATCTTGGCTGAATATCCCGATGGAAAGATAATAATGGTTCTTCCTGATGACCCAAAGTATGCACTTAAAAAGGTATGGTGAGAAGGACCCGACTTGTATGTCTTGCTTTGTTTGATGTTTTCATATAAGTTATGAGAATGTTCATAGTAAAGTTTGTGTAATTTACATGTGAACAGTTGAAATTGGACTCAAAACTGCAGTGGTTCTGCTCCCTTTTTGACAGACAGGTCAGATACCTCAAGCTAAGCACTGCTGCTGTCTTCATAGAGAGGCTAGGCCTGGGCAGCAGGGGGAAGAGCATGAGCCAATGGACTTTTTAAAGTTTGGTGTTGGTTTTTTTATAAATATACTTGCAAAATGTCTGACAGATATTTTACGTAATACAAACTTCCCATTATGTTTAAATTAACTGAAATTTACTAACTAATACACAGCACAAATATGGCACCATTCTCTAGGTGACTTTCTGATAAAAACAGAATTAGGTGGGAAGTGGCCTCAAGGTCATCTGAAGTCCGTTGCCATGTCCAAAGCAGGACTCACTCTGGTTATGATGCATCTGACAACTTCCAGAAAATTCTGCCACTGGAGATTTGTCTGATCACTTCAGACTGTATTACAGTGCTATCCATAACATTAGGAAATTTTCCCTAAATGTCTAACAGAATCTCCATACTGCAATTTAAACTCATTAGTACTAATCATACTGCCACAGCTGTAGAAAATGTCCTTCTTTTCCTCCTTGCAGCAGATTTTTTTTGTGCCTGAACAAAATGATTTTTTTTACCTTAAGGAGATTGACCGGATGTGCTGGTTTTTTTAGTTTATAATCCTAAATAATGTTTTTTAGAGCTCCATTCATTGTCATGCTCTCTTCTAGATTGTCTCCATTTGTGCCATGACTCATGTCTTTCTCTAAGCTCTAAAGCTGGGCCCAGTACACTAATGGGGACTTAGAGCACTTGGGTACTTCAGTGTCCTGCTGGCTAACCTGTGTTCATACATCTTAAGGTGTCATTTCATTGTAGCCTGGCACTGACTGTTTAGCTGGGGATTTGCTGTCACTATTAGGGACTTTTTACAGTACCGCTGTTGCAGGGTCACAGAATGGTTTAGGTTGGAAAGGACCTCTGGAGGCTGAATTGAAGCCCAAGACAACTCTTGCTGCTGGTGTGGCTGTAGTATGTTTCTTTAGTTGAAGTTACTGAATTGAAAAGAAACTACAAATTTTCACATGTAATGCAGATAAGTTTATTTTAGTTTTATTTTTCTGGTGGGATTATCTTAATTTTAGTACATTTGTTTCACATTCATTTTTTAATGTAACAGCTGAAGAAAAAAGGAAGACTGTAGCAAATTAAGTCATTCAGGATGGAGTTCTTTGTAGTTCTGTGTAGCTGAAGTTGATAGAATCTACAGCTGTCATAACCATGGAGGCCTGATTTCAAGAATAGTTTTACTTAGTGTTTCAAATCAGATAATTGGATGTGTCATTAAATTATTAGTACCTGAAGGTTAAGTGAGAAAATAGTAACTCATAACATACCTGTTAAAAATTATTTTTAAAGCATTTTTAAACACAGTTTTCTTTACTGTGCGGGTGCCTGCACATTGGAACAGATTGTCCAGAGAGGGAGTCTCCCTCACTGGAGATATTCAAGCACTGTCTGGATGCAGTCCTGTGCCAGGTGCTCTGGGATGACCCTGCTTGAGCAGGGAGGTTGGACCAGATGTGGTACCTTCCAACCTGACCCATTCTGTGATATTCATAGCATCAGTGATTCTATTTTTGCATTACTGCTGTGACTACAACATGCATTCAAGAAGCTTATGCCATTTAATGAACCACATAGGTGAAGGCACCTCATTTGTCTTACAGGAGATGGGGCCTGATTGAGGCTGTTCCAATGTCCAGTTGCAGGTTCAGGAATCCCTCAGTAAAATACCGGCTCATGGATAAGCTTTCGTTTATGTTCATGCTGGAGTTTTATCTGTTACTTCTGAACTTGCTAATACTAAAATTTTATTTTTAGTTTCAGTTACTCTTTGCAGACCCAGTGGAAGAATAGAAAGCTGAGGGAAAGAGATAATAGTTACTCATTTAAAAACAAATGCATACATTTTCTACCTGCCTTGGCACTGTGCCTACTGTCATCTGCTCAGAACCCTTAATGGATTAAGTCTCTTTCAAGACTTTAAAAAGAACAAGAAAATCTTCGACTGTTTTAACTTTCCTTGTAGGTCTAATTTACTTCTAAAATGTCAGAGCTCACACTTTGATTACCTGCATTCTCTCTATTAGCCTTTGACTAATGAAGTTTGGACTTAATGGAAGCTGCCTAAGGGGTCTCTACTCTTCGTATTTCCAGACGAGCATTATTTAAGGAACATTTATGTGGATGATGTGTTGCAGGTTACTTAGGTTAATCTTTAACTTCTGGAATAGCTTTCAGTGTTCTAGATAACCTATTACATTTTGGCAAATTTGTGATTTTAATGTAAATTTATGAAAATGTCCATTTACACGTGTTTCTTATACAGCATTTAAACTTATTTTGACAGGTTGAAGAAATCAGAGAAATGGTAGACAATGACTTGGGATTTCAGCAAGCTCCTCTCATGTGCTACTCTAGAACTAAAACTCTTCTTTTTATTTCTAATGACAAAAAAGTCATTGGCTGCTTAATTGCAGAACACATCCAGTGGGTAAGTGATTGAATTGGAGAAAGATAATCTGTGTTAGTACTTAATAACCGTTTTTCACAGCAAATTAGTGTTTTGTGTATGCGTTTTCCACAGAGGAAGAGACTGGGTGGTTGGACCATTCTGAAACGTAGTTACTCAGTTTTGTGTGATTGATGCTGAGCTGAGACACGTGGATGGTGTCATACTTGGCTCAGACAGACCTGATCGTCTAAAAGCTTGGTACAGCTGAGGGCTGGAATTTTTCTTCCTTTGCTGTTGTGCACCTCTGGCTGTGCTCTTGCTTGTCAACAAGCAGGTTCAACTCCCTGCCCAGCAGAAAGAATGGAGGCTCTGTATGATTGAGTTGAATCACCACAGGGTCAGACAGCTCCACAGGAAATAGAATCAGAGGACAGAACTGCACTGGATTGTGGGACAAGAAGTCATGCTGCCTGTCACAGTATTCATCACTGATGTCATGTAGTCTGTCTGTTCCATTCCAAACTGTCATGTTTTCTACTGTCCCTTGGGAGTATCAGACAAAAAACAAAACAATCCTAGCCAAAGTCAGAGAAATTGATGCAAACAGTTTAATACAGATGGTAATGAGAATTGGATTATTTGTTGCTGTTAGTCTAAGTGAGATAAACTTTAGAGGGTTTTTTGTTTATGTAATCTTTTATCATCTGCTTCATTTTTGAAACTGTTATGAGAACTTAAATGAGACACAAATATAAAGTCTTTTTGGTAAGGCGTTTTAGCAGCCAAGTATGTTTAACTGAAACACTAATTATTTTCTTCAGTCATTACTTGTAGACGCTGTAAAGCTTTGGCAGAGAAATTTTTCAGCTTTCTGCAGCATTCTGTGAGAGCTCCGTGTTTCTCATGAAAGCTATGAAAAACACTGCTGTGGGTTTTTGTAAACTAATTCTTTATCTGTGCACCTGGGATCTGTTTTTCAGAGTTGTTATTGTACACAGTGAAATAATATTATAAAGTAGGTGCTGTGAGCTTTGGCCAATGAATGGTTTGTGGCTGGTCAAAGAACCAATAACTTCCTGTCATCTTTGGGAACCAAGTTATATAAATCAAATCATAATTAATTAAATAAGCACTTTCTTCCCGAACTTAGATTGTGTCGTTACTCACCATTCTCGGTATACAGCGACAATTACTGAGGCTTTTATAAAGTGACAAATGCTTTTTGCATCATCTGCAGGGCTACAGAGTTATAGAAGAGAAGGTTCCCGAAGTTAGTTCAGAAAATGAGAAAGTCATATTTGAGAGACAGAAAGCATGGTGCTGTTCAACTTCTCCAGAACCTGCTATCTGTGGGATCAGTCGGATCTGGGTGTTCAGCATGATGCGCCGGAAGAAGATCGCTTCTCGGATGATAGAGTGTCTTAGGTAAGACAAAAACGTTGTTCAGCTACACATGGTTTACATAGAATTCAGTCCAAGACACTGATTGCTTTGTGTGTCGCAGGCTTGTACTTCCATACTGCTGGTGATACTGGGGATATGGATTTGAGCACGGTTGACAGTTCCGGTAGTAGGTGGAGTTCAGTAACTCATGTCAGTACTCTACAGTAGTTTGTCTTCCACAGAAATCTTAGAGTGCAATTGTAAGGAGTCACCCTGGCAGACTGCCTGGGGAAATTGCTGCACAGTAATTTTGTGTAAAGGACATGGGACTGTCTTTGGTCAAAATGTGAGATTACCCATGGACTTGGGGTCGAACTGATTGTGAATGGCTGACTGTCCATTCCTTAGAGATAGAAAGAGGAAGGGAACAGAAACCCAGTGCACCAAACTATTGGGTATAGTCTGGTAGCTTCCAGCTGTTGTTTTGGTTTGGTTTTTTTATATATACTCAGGTTTACTGAGCCTTATGGATATTTTCAATATCCATGGAGCTTTAGTAGCTGCCAGTGAGTGTATTCCAGCTGAATGCTAAGTTTATGCTACATCCATAAAAAGGATTCAAACATCTGTGCTATTGTCTAGATAAATGTTAAAAATGTTGAATCTCCAAACCTTAGGCTTCTTTCCAAGAAGTTTAAATGACAGTTCTGAGTAATGGCAAGAACTGCTCAAATCTTAGGACTGCTGGGCTGTCAGGTTTGTGCTCACCCCATCTTGTTGGAGTTTATAGAACAGGTAGTGCTGCCTGTGCCAGTCCTCACCCTCTTGGGTATTTGGAGAGCTTAGTAAAGCTGTTCTGCCCTGCACCATGCATCTTGCCTGGCTTGCGGAGCAAATCATGATCAGATCATGTTTTGGCTGACCTATTGACAGTAAAGCTGTATTCAGATAAGCGTATTAACTTGATTATTTGCTTATGGTTTTGGCAGATTAATAGTGTGTTCTGTAACTTCCTAGAAACTATTTCTAAAGGAAAGATTTCTCCCCCGAAACAACGTTCAAGTTCCATCCTGCGCTACAGCCCTAAAAGCTCTTTAGAATCAATTTTGATGGTTTTTTGCAGCTAGTGAGGCCTCAGTTTTCCTCTTAACTATGCACTGCACCTCCTCTTCTGCTGTGCTCTGGTGCTTGTTTGGCCTTCCAGTAGCTCATGCTGTGCTCACTAAAAAGTTTTGTGTTACTCTGGTGCTCCACTGTTTTGTAGAAAGGTCTGATGAGCTGTAGAGCTGGTGTAGATGAGGGAGCCCAGGAAGTTGCAGGAGGCAAAGGAAAGGAGTGAGACTTGCTTTGGGATGGCAGTAAGCAGTCAGATCTGCCCAGCTGCCAGTGAAACTTCAACCTAAATATAGCAAAAGGTACTTGGGATGGGATGATTTTGGTAACCAGCTAAACCCTGAGTTCACAATGTTGAAGGCATCGTAACAGACTGAGATCCATTTTGAGAATGTCTGCCCCGTCTCACTCAGGCTTTCTCAGTACCTTGGAGTCACAGAAACCCAGCCAGATAGTCTTAAGAACCTTGCAAAATCATCTTCCTGGACACATGAAAGAGAAGAAAATAAAGCTGGTAGTAATTAGAAAGGATTTTGTTCCTGTTATCTTTTCCTTAGTATTTAATGGAGATGTCCAAATGAGTGAAGCTCATGCTTGCTCTTCAAGTACACTTACGATTGTTTTACAGAAACTAAAAAATTGAAGTTCAAAGGGAGTTTCTTCTGTTTCTAAGGATAAACATTACCTCCTCCTTCCCTCAGTCAAGGTCTTAAAGCCTGAATTTAGTTTTCTAAATTTGCTCACATAGCCAGGCAGAGAAGTAGAATGGTATTCCTTGATTCCCACTCTTCCTTCAAATAAGACTGAAACATCCTGGAAATGCTCTTCATGAACAAGTTAAGCAAATAGATTTCTTTCTTTTTGTATAGTTTATTACTGAATGCGTCTTTGGGAATTACGCCTTGAGGTTGGTCCTTTGAGGCCCCTTCATAAGTACCCCAACTTGTTTTGTAGCTTGTTTTCATTCCTGGTGACTGTAGTCAGAGCCCTAGAGGTCTTTTTTCTATTAAAAAATATTTGGAATTAATTCAGACATTTTATTTTAAACCATGAGTTTGAAGTGTTGATGCAATTGTTCTGTACAAACATTCCTTCTAAAACACCAGACCCTTATAAAACCCCTCCCAGAGCAAGTGACCCTCCTTGCTGTTTGGATTCATGATATTTAGAGCCATCTCCTCCTAACAGAACTTCTTCCTTTTGAATGTCTGTGCCACTTAATGAATGGTTTGTGGCCTAAATAGCATAAATATTTTTCATTATTCCCTGAGGGTAATTATCTTTTTTTCTTTTTCCTTTTTCCTTTCCCCCTCTTTCAAACAGGAGCAACTTCATATATGGCTCATACTTAAGCAAGGAAGAAATTGCTTTCTCTGACCCCACTCCTGATGGAAAACTCTTTGCAACACAGTACTGTGGCACTGGCCAGTTCCTGGTATACAACTTCCTCAACGGACAGCACCCGACTTAACTGCTCTGCAGGAATTCCATTTTTATTGGACATTTCTGCCAAGCTGCATGGAGTGGGTGCAGACCTTCAGCAGAAGCCAGGGCCATTTTTATTACAGTGAACTCAGGACTGGTAACAACCAAACGGTTGTACTATTTTATTAAAATTGTAAACAATGCAGTAATAGGCTAACTTTGTTTTTTTAAAAGAAAGATATTTTATTAACTTTTACAAAAGTTTGATTGTATTTTATCTAGTTAGTCATGTTTACATGCAGCAGAAAATTGTTCATAGTGGACTGTAAACTAATGCAAAGACTCTAGTCTGGCTGACGAGTACATGCTGAAGTTCTTACTGAGGTGATATACCAGTGCTTCCCAGTACTGCAGCGCTGGGCTCCTGCCCCAGCTCCCACTGCCAGCACTTGTCTCACAAGAGTTCCAGGCTGTGCCCAGTGGCATCGAGGCAGGAGGTGTTACAGTGCAGACATTGTGGGCAACAACCCTCACAGGCTGTACGGTGCCTTCTGCGGTGCCCCTGTACCCTGCTCCTTTTCAGGGCGCCTGCTCCCTGGAACCTTGTGTGCCCTGTCTTCTTCTCCCTCAGATTAGTTATGGAGTAAAAGGTGGAATGAAAAGCCCAAGGCCTGGTGTACTCATCATTCTTCAAGTATTGTACTGAGTATATATACCTTTGTTAGTGGACTTCACTTTGATACTTGTCACTCCTTCATAAATCTCTCCTCTTTTAAAGGGTTTGTATGTTGAAAAACTGCTGTGGCCTTTCTTGATCTGTACATAATGTAGATAGATTACAAATAAAATACTTGATAGCTTTTTTAAAGTTACTCTGTATAATACTAAGTGTGAATGAATCTTTAGTCTATTTCATACTTTTCTTGGTGGGAAAAACCTAACACGCTGAGGATCAGTGCCCCGGGAGCTCTGGGTCAAGACCATCCTCACACAAGGTTCATGGTAAGGTGAGAGGGGATACCCTTCAGCCTCAAGTAAAAGTTTAAAACCCTCACGGAAGATGGGAAAGATTTAGTTCCAGTTAAACTTAGAGTTTGTTTTGATTTTGGAAACTATGTCAAGTCAGGCTGCACTTGTTTTATGATGTGATGTCCTTAGCCCTGGTCTAGAGCTAAAGCAGAGAACTCACACCACATCCCAAACAATGCTCCAGAGTACTTAAAGCAGGAGTAGCAGAACAGTGGTGAATTCTGGGCTCCAGAGGCTGTTTGTTTCCAGGCTGCCACGTGGAATTTTCCAGGGGCTGGTGAGCAGACTGTCAAGGGCTTTGTCAGAAAAGTGGTGCAGGTGCACAGGATCTAGAAGCAATCCTCTGTGGCGGGCTCAGAAAGCAAGAGCAGGACCCATTAAGAGAGAGGCAGTCTGAAATGGTAACTTAATATATTCAAATTTAATGAAAGCACATTATAAACATACCATAGCCACAACTCCAGACAGTTTCAGTTCATAAACAATAACATGAGGTAGACTGACTAGTGAAGCTAAATTCACCAAGTTTTTGGTTAAGAAAACTTTACACTAGGAAAGCAATGTTTTTAACCCTCTTCCAGAAGTCACAAAAAGCAATTACATAAGTTAAGCAAAAAGCATCTGCATATGATTCTTTATATCTTAGTTTACATTCAGTTTTAACCTGTGAATAGACAAGAACATCTACAGGTAAAATACAACGCTGGCCAATTTTCATACATTCATAAGAATGGCCTTAATGGCAAGGCTCAAAACCAAAACGGAATAGCAATCATGGAGCTGTCAAACAAGGGTCTCCTTGCCAGGAATTCACAGGCAGCTGGTTAAAGTGTTCCTAAAGTGTTCCACGGGACAGGCCTGCGCTGTTGGGGCTGGTGTGTAGTGCACTCTGGCCAGAGCATTACCAAAACTCCTTGCTTCCAAACGGGAGAGCACTAAGGAAATGGGTTTACTATGAGCCGGTAAAGGCAGGCAAATACACTGATTTTCTAAATGCACTCTCAGCCTTCAGGACAATTTTGCTCTGCTCCACCAGCGGGCTAACTCCTCCTAGTAGTCTCAGCACCTGGACTTTTAAGAACTTAGTGCAAACATCAAATACACAACAAAAAGGAAACTAATTTTGAACATGTAATACCTGATACTTCTCTACGCCATGCTAAGACTCAGGGCTGGCCTTAAGCCCTCTGGCAAAACCAGAGCTACTGGAATACATTCAAGCGTGTAGCAAATGCTTCAAGAATCATCTTTCATATCCCTACTTCTTCCCAGTGTTCAAATAGGTAAGGCAGGTTGTATCTGAAGGAAAATAAAAAATAGATTTACAGAAATGGGTTGTTCATGTGAAATCTGTTAAATTTACAGCATCAGAAATAGTGCTACATCAACACAGACATATGCAAACCCTTTTCCTTTGGCCTCTGTCAAATATATTACGTTTATTCATCTGTAAACATCTCTTCACAAGATAAAGTTGCTTAATTAACACTATGCATTAAAAAAATGCAGCTTTGGCAGGTCCTTCTGCAGTGACTGCAGGTCAGGTATAAAGATGTGTTGATTTCATTGCTTTTTGGGGAGTAAATTTGTATTCCCGAATAGCATTTAAGAACTCTGCATTTTTCTTATTGATAAAGGGGGTCACAATGTGCAGAAAGATGATTGTTGGGGGGTGTGTGTGTAAACCTCAGTGAGGTGTGAGGGGAACAGAGCACTGCTACATTTAACTGTGACAGCCAAATGCTACTGCAGCGAGTTAAGTCCGGAACACCTTCCCAAGGATCAGTATTGCGGCTGGAAATAGAACGGTGTGTGACTGCTGCAGAGCCAGGAGTGAGAGAGTTACACAGATGACGGTGTCAGGTGATGTGGTCACAGATCTTTGCTTCTGGAGAGTCCCTCCTGAGCAGTCCCAGCTCCCTGGGGCTTCTCCCCTGCTCCCCCCTAGAGCTACTGTAGAATACTTTCTGTTTCTCTGGGATCCAGCTCGGGCACTGTTACTCTCTTGCGCACTGCTTGGTGTGTTGCTTCGTGTACGGGTACAACTCAGACCTGATCTCAGCTCTGCAGCCAGCTGGAGTTGAGTGTAAAGGAAATGGAGAGTGAGGTACAGACAGTTCACCATAAAGGCACTGGATGGACAGGAGGATGCATTTCCATACACAAAGGAGGATGGACTGCAAGTTCCCAAAGCTCTGAGGAGAGTGAGAAACTGAAGGTGATTTGCTGGGAAGTTACTCTGGCCTCTAGCTGAAGAGAGAGCAGCTCCAAGAAGCCTTTTGCTTCAGCCCCTGGAGCTGAGGAGGGGGTGCCTACTGGGGCAAAATACCACTGCTAAGGGTGCACAGTGCCTGCCATGCGTTTGCCCATTTGTTCAGGTTTAAGTAGTAAACTTTGAACACCTGTGGAAATTTTGCCAAAGACAGTTTCAATACGTACACAATTACAAATTTTAAACTAACACTGCACAGAGAACAAGACTATTCCTTGTAATACAAATATCTACTTTATATTGTAGTTTCAAACCCCTGAGTATTCCTGTACCACAGCACAGAGCTGAAGAGACGCGATGGGCTCTCCTCCCCCTATCGTAGATAAATTCCACATGCTGGGGTGCGTTTCATGTAACACATTCAAGCTTGCAGCCGCAAGAGGAGAGCAGCTTCTTCCCCTAACTCAGCTGAATATAAAAAGGATTCTTCTTTGACCAAACAACATCCTCTTCCCAGATCCTACAGCTTCGTTGGCTGTGTGATTAATGTTGGTGGTTGTGACTGATATGAAAACAGTGAATCCAGGATCCTGTAAATCATAACCGATGTGGTAATTTTATCCCAAGGAATAAAGCTACTTCAGAATTGCGGGGAATCCTTTAGAGCAGTCTAGATAAATATTGGTTGCACTTTGCTCCACAGTGATTGTACTTTTTTTTTTTTTTTTTAAAAAGTTCTTTTTTTTTTTGTTAGCGGTGTCTCAGCAAAGCTTAAATGTGGCGTCCCGTGAGGAAATAGAGTGGTTCATCATCACTGCTGTTTGCAGTTTGAAACTCATCCCGAAGTCGGAACTGCCACTCATCCTCCAACTCCAACCGGACTATTGTCTGCCGTAGCGAGCTTCTGTCTTGACATATGACACACAGGGTGGCACCTTCAATTGAAAAGCACGTTAGGTTCTCGGGGTACAATAACAACTCATTTCCTTCACTGATTTTCCTAAGATATTTTAAAGAAAGCTCTGCTGCTAGGGAGGAAAAAAGTAGTATTAGAAGGGTCTATCACCAGCTGTCCAGTCCAGGCTCAGATCAGTCCCGTGAGCCCCAGGACAGAAATTAATGTGTCCATTTGAAGGAAGGCACAGACACGGAGAAGCAAGCATGGTGTGGGGTCTGCTCTGGATCACAGGATGTCACTGCCTGACTATCATCAACTGCGGCAGAGAGAACATTAACTGGATCTTTAAATTACTACTGATAATTATGCCCAAATAATAAAGCCTACTTTTTTATTTGTTTCATGGGACATTTGGGTTTGTAGAAGGTCAGTGATGAAATTCTACTAAGCCAAACCAGTCCCACTGCTGGCTTAAGAAAATCCGCTGACTTCCTAAGTATGAGCGCTGCCCTTGGTCAAGCACTCTAAGAGTCCCTAATTTCTTCTGTGGCTTAGCAAACTTTCAAACTTCGTTCCACCTGGTGGTACACATGGTCATTTAATAAGCAGGAGAACTGCTCTACCTTTAGGACTTTCTCTGTTCTGTTCCCCAGCCCATGCACCCAACACACAAAGTTTTGGTTCAGATCCCTCCTCTGCTTGACTGAAGCAGGGAAAGGCCCTTCCTACCAGACGTCCACTGCCTGTTTTTGGGAAGAAGCCACCCCTTGCCGAAGAAACAACAAAGTGCCCTCTCTGGCTCTGGGGACCTGGTGGTGGGGACCACCAACCCCGGCGTGTCTTTGTGCCTTCCTCCTCTGTCCCTGCCCTGCAGGGCCCAAGAGGGCACAGGAGCAAACTTCAAAATGTGGTTCTTGGGACTAGCTAAGGGTCACCCCCACGGCCCTCCTGCACATGCACCATCCTCAGTCAGCACGAGAGGGAAATGGCTTAGCTATGCCACCACAACTGCACTGGAACTTGGCAACACACTTCAGCGTTACTGAATACCTCTGGCAATTTGCTAATTGTCAGCATTAAGACAAAAAGAAAGATTTTGATGAGATTTATCAAGTTCTGGTGGGGGTAGACGCAATCATCCTCCAGCTAAGGGCTGTCCTTATTTACTGAACTGAAGATTTATTGCCATTACAGACTGATTGCCAGAGCAGAATTTCCTGTCCTCCTCAGTAACACCTATGCTCAGTCTCAAGTGGCTGACTGCAAAATTCACTGCCTGATTTCCACAATCCTTGTTGGTGTCACTTTAAAATAATTAATGTAATTTATCAACGCTTACCTACGGTTCAATTATCTATCAACGGGAACAGAACTTTGATACATCCCTCAAAAACCACTCCATCTATTTCTTTTGAAAACAGTGCCAAAACAAACGGTGAAAATAATGGAGTGTTTAATGAAGCTGGTTATTCCTCTGCCTTTCCCTTTTCCTCCATGCTATTATTATTAGTTGGCGGGAAGCACCCAGGACGCCCAGCAGAGCAGTGAGATTACCTTTGAGGAACCTGAACCGCTTGAGCAGGTCTGCACCAACGAAGGAGTCGCAGAGATAGAGCAGAAGTCCACTGAAGAAAACCCCTTCACAGTTGACATTGACTGAGTGTGGGCGAGAGCTAATGTAGCATATGGCCACCTAAAACACAAGGGGGAAAGAAAGGAGGCACTTCTGTCTTACCAGTGTCTAAAGATGACTTCCGTGGAATGGAATATAACTTAGCGATAACAGGCGAGTCAGCTGGTGCTTGTAAAAATATGATCCAACAGGACTGCAGTACTGAGCAATCTTCCCCAAGGAAGCAACACACGGAACAAACCTCTAGATTCAGATTTGGTCACCAAGTCTGCATCACGTTACTTCAGGGCTCTCTGTAATTCAGTCCGATTTTCTCTTTCTCTGCGAATTACCTGCTTATAATGACTGTATAGTTTATATAGGTTATTCCAATGAGGACACATTTGTCAAACAAAGTAAGCAATTCCATGAGTATGGGAACTGCTGACGCTCGTGGTTCCAAGCACTCTCGTGTCTGAGTGCTGTGATGGCTGTTATATATCAAAGGGTGTCTCCTCTGTCTTACCACTGACCTCCATAAAATTTGTCTGAACAACACCCTTGTTAGACATTGACCCTGCTCCAGACCCAGTTCAAACTGACCACTGGGCTCAAAAATTCTAATTTCTCCACATACAGACATCTAAAACATATTTGCAAAAACCTAATTTCCCTGAGACCTGGGTTCATAAAAAGAAGTGTTCTTTCAAGAATGGCATTGCTTTCGGGTTTTTGCTTTGTATGAAATATTACTTCAGACAGACAGGCCCTATTCCTTTGCAAATCATAGAATTGTTTAGGTTGGACTCATTGAGATTCCACTGTTATCATGGATCCATGAGATCCAAGATCATTGAGTCCAACTGTTAACCCAGCACTGCCAAGTTCACCACTAAACCACGTGGCCAGGTGTCTCATCTACACATCTTTTAAATACCTCCACCACTTTCCTGGGCAGCCTGTTTCAGTGCTTGACAAACCTTTCCATGGAGAAATATTTCTCAGTATCTAATCTAAACTTCACCTGGTACAACTCTTCCCCTTGAAGCTGTTTCCCCTTGTCCCATCATTTGTTACCTGGCAGAAGAGGCCGACCCCCAGCTGGCTACACCTTTCAGGTGGTTGTAGAGAGCGATAAGGCCTCCCCTGAGCCTCCTTTTCTCCAGGCTAAACAACCCCAGCTCCCTCAGCTGCTCCTCATCAGATTTGTGCTCCAGACCCTTCACCAGTTCCACTGCCCTTCTCTGCACATGCTCCAGCACCTCAGTGTCCTTCCTGAACTGAGGAGCCCAAACCTGAATACTGGATTTGAGGTGTGGCCTCACCAGTGCGAAGTACAAGGGATTGATCCCCTCCCTCATCCTGCTGGCCTCACTATTTCTTATCCAGGCCAGGGTGCCATTGGCCTTCTTGGCCATCTGGGCACAGCTGGGTCATGCTCAGCTGCTGTTGACCAGCACCCCGAGGTCCTTTTCCTTTGTGCAGCTTCCCAGCCACTCTGCCCCCAGCCTGTAGCACTGCCTGGGGCTGTTGTGACCCAAGTGCAGGACCTGGCACAGTCCAGCAGTCACATTAATCCATCACAGACCTCTGGTCTCTACCCACACCAGCCAGCTGGAGGCTTCACCACCAGCTCCTCCAGTGAATTGGTCCTTTGCTTCCAGCAGCAGAATCTGTTTGAGACCAAAGCCTTCAAACATTACCCTTGATGCTGAAGAAGAGGTTTCCAACACAAGATAGATATTGAAGTAAAGTTTTGCATTTCCTCATCCCCATCATCCCTGCAAATCTTTTGTACCTCAAGTCCGATGTTCAGGTAGCAGTCGATGGCCAGTACCGGGTTCTTGAAGTTATGAATGGCCTTGGGGAAGAGTTTGTATGTCGCATGTTGAAGGAATTTCTCCAGGAGGAACTGAGATGGGGCTGCCAACAACGTGTGCTCGCTGTCAGGGGCACAGACGTACTGAAGAGGCATTATTGGTGCCACGCTGTCCGAAACCTGCAGCGAAACCAAGAGGAACCCCTTTTAACAAACCTACTCTGTGTATTTGCTCTGCAGGAGTTCCTCTAACTGGGGAAGGGGTTGCCATGACAGAGCAGGAGAGAGAAGAGGATCAAAAGGATCAAAACTCCCCATTCAATTGTCACATAGCACCCCAGCACAGAAATAAATTAATTGCTTGTTCTGTGCTTACTGAGTACTTCCATGGATATGTCTTGCCTAAAGAAGGGACATAAAACAGGGAGTTCAAACTGTCACAGTGGCCTTCATCCTGCCTTACTCCTGGGCATTATATGAAATGACATACTCCTTGTGTGGAGTCATCCATAAAAAGTGTTTTCTATGGAGTTTTCTCATAGGCCAGTCCATCAGTACAGATTCCACTACAACCACAAGAAAAGGAAAATCAGAAGATGATCTTCAAACCTAGGGTTTACTCAGTTAAATCCTGAAGTATGTGAGGTGGTTTTTTGAAAGAGGGATGGTGTGGGATGTGTTCAAAACCACCAGGAACACAAGCTGTAAGATTCCTAGATTAAAGACAATCCTTTGAAATACACCTCAATTTAAAGCTGGCATAGGCGTAACATACTCTGTAAAAAATATTTGGTATATTTTTATAACTACTTGGATTTCCTGGGTGGATTTCAGAAGGTTGCAGTTTTCAGAGCCTTTCCTCAGGCCTCTTCTTGTCAGGAAATGCAAGGACTGAAAGTCATCACAAACCAGCAAACACCAGAAACTTGCGGCTGTGCTAACCTTTTTAAAACTGAATCTGGTACAACTTGCCTGCTTTTTATCAGAGTCTGCAAATTCTTCCTCCATCACAGATACCACTGAAAAGCTAGACCAAACTCTTCCCAATCCCAGTCCATCTTCTAATAGATTAGGAGGATTCTTTTAGTAATTCATAAATAGCAAAATGTTTCTCTTTTTCTATTTTTGATGTGGCAGCTCTACCATCTTATTCATGGATTAAGCCATGAATGTAAGATGTCAAATAAACACGAAATCTAAAGACTGGAGAATTCATTATTTGTAGGGAAAACAGGTCCTGATTTTACCCCTTAACTGCAACAGAGCATACTTCCAGACTTACCATGATTTTTGGCTTAACAACAAAGTCCTTTTGTCCTCCAACCTGAATATGTTTCTTCATGACACTGAAGTTGTTGAAGCGGCAGATGAGGAGGCCGCTGCTGTTGGTCCGCAGATTAAAATCCACATCTTCACAGAAATACCTGGACAGTAAACACAAGCTCACTGCACCAGCTGTGTGCCCGCTGTGCACGAGCATTCACACACCCGCTGCTGAAATGCACCGCTATGGGCTCAGCAGAGATTTTTGGAGATCATCTCATATGGTGCCACTACAAATTCTCTGCAGAGCTCTGAAGACTCATTCCTTTGATGTGCTCCTGGTCTAGGAAAGCAGCTGCTGGTCATGCTAAAACCAAACTAGTCTTCGCTTTTCAGTGTGCCTGTATGTTTCTTCCCCACACCAAATCTGGGTTGCCCTCTCATCCTCATCACATACTGGCATCAATCATTTCCTCCCCACTCTTTACTTTTTTTTTATTATTATTATTATTTTTATGGCTTTTTGTTTGGGTTTTTTTTAGTATATATTTTGGACCTGACAGAAACTCTCCAATGACCAACCTCCACTTCTGAACAAGCCAGTTCCATTTGACATATTTCTTCATAAACTGAAGTCAGGGGAAAAATGTGGCTTTAACAAATATCTGGCTATGGGAGTAAAAGCTGCTGGGAAGTAACCTTAGTCCTGTACTATTCATGACATAGTTGCTCATTTCTATGGGCTGACTCCCACCTCATGATTCAACCTGACACAGAATGTGAAATCAAGAGCTCTGAAAGTCACACCAGCTTGCACTGACAGGCTACAATTCCTCACTGAAACACACAGGATCCCTGAAAACAGCAGCAGGAGCCCAAGGTGAGAAGCCTGAGGGCCATCTGTGGCCAGCAGAGACAGGGTTTATTTGGACCTCACTTGGCTGGGAAGAGGAAGAATTGGGTATTTCTTCAATCTGTGATGAGAACTAGCAATAAAAACCCACACTAAATGTGGGTGCTTTATTGCAAATACTTTAGGATGAAGTCAGGTGAGGAGGGGGAAAAAAAAGGAAGGAAATAGTGGAAAGTAATTTTTTCATCTGTTTTTCTTGCAAACTCAAGGGAGGGCAACAGGGAGGACAGCTGTCTCTGATAGAAATACAAGGAATCCCTTCTCCTAGGCATTCTGGAAGCTCCACAGTCTTCCTGTGACTGATGCCATTTTGCCTCCTCTCTTCTACTTTTGATCTCCCAATTATTTTTTTCTCCTGAAGTTTCTTCTTTCCTCATTTTTTCAGTCCTCTGAAGCCCTCCCTTGCCCTTTGTCTGTCTGCCCCAGGTTTTCTTGTCTTACGACAGGTTTATTTTGATGCCTTACTCATTCAGATGAAACGTATATCACACTGTGTTTTATTTTTGTGATTGTGCACTCATTACCCTAGGCAGGATCTTTCTGTTTATCTCAACAGCATTCAGAAACATTGTGACAAGGCTCTTATCAAGTCAAGATGCTATTTTACCACAGATATGTATGTACTGCCTACCTGTTCAGATCATATTGCACATTCTGGGTCAGGTCTATGTTGAGCAGTATAAAGTCACGCACGTGGCACCTGGAGAACGGAGCCTTTGCTTTCCTGGTATTCAGCTTGCTGTTCCATTTCTGAACACCCAGTATTGCATAATGAACAATTTTGGGGGTGGCTTCAATGTGTTGGAGGACGCTTTTCAAAGACACATTCTTGCTGAAACCCCCAGGCTCCAGGGACTGGCTGCAAAACATGATCATACACAACATACAAACACATTTTATTATTTTTATATAACATACACTGCATATATATACATATGTGTGCATAAAAAGGACCAAGAAATTCCTTTGACAACTGAGAATGTTTACTCCAGATGCTTTAAAAATATATACATAAGTGCAGACTTTTTAAGCAACAGGGAACTAATGCAGCCATCAAGAAAATGTAGCCATTAAGAAAAGGAGCCTTTCAGCAGAGTAAGTTCTTACACAGCAATTTAGGAAGGGAAAAGAAGTCACCTTACACATCATTTTTGGAATGCTATTTTCTCTGTACTGGACAGTGTAAGCACTGAGAAGGTCAAGAGCTTGATGCCTTCTAAGTTCCCCAAATAAACTGTTTGTATTAACAAACATAAATTGAATCAAAACAAAGTAACATATTGAAAAATCACCCAAACAGTCACTAGAAGCAGGAGTGGCTTTAGGCAAAGAACAAACACAAGCAGAGGTCTGTTGGCAGTACTGACACACATGTAAAGGGACGGTCAGGGGGAAGCGTTCAGCAGCAGGTGGCTGAATGTTGGTGGTCGACAAGACAAACATGCGGCCTTCCTACTGCTCTGAGGACCCTGCCAGATGTTAGAGATGAGCCTCGGTCACAGATGTGCTGCTGTCAGTGCTGGGTCAGTGCAAGGACCCAGCGTGGGTGGGTACCAACCTGGACTGCTCGTGGAGGCTGTGCATGTTCCACAGGACGCAGGAGTCGTCCATGACCACGATGAAGGGCCACACGCACTGGCGCTTCACTCCCAGCTCCTCCAAGCGGTTTCGTTCCAGTTCCAGGTTGTGGTAGGAAAGTTCCTTAATAAGAAACCTGGCAGCACCTGAGGAAATACCATAAAGAAGACGTACAGACATCTTTATTAGACTTTATCACTCTTCCTAGAGAAAGGTTACACGAACATCTGCAGTCATTACCCTTTATGAACTTAGTGCTCAGAACACCTTAGTTTAAAAAGAAATCTGTTATGTCCCTTTTTCAGTGTGATTAAATCTAAAAGGCAGATTCCAAGAAGACTGAATGCTTTAAGACACTCTGCAGAACACAATTTTGTGGGCATTAATGAAGAAATTGGAACCAAGAGGGGGCTGAGAGTCTAAAACTGAAGCTACTTAAAACTTCTTGCAGAAAAAACTCAGCACCTATGAAAACAAAGTCCAAAGTTCAAGCCCCCAGTGTTCAGCTGCTGTTAATATTTACCTTCTGCTAACTAAAATGTTGCAATTTGAATATGTGTAAAACATCTAGAATGAACATTCACACAGCAGGGCTGAGTAAAATGAGTGAATATGGCCCATAAAACATCAGATTTTAAACTGAGAAGGCAGTGATCCATGCAAACATATTCCATGCCTCTGACAGCAGTTCTTCCACATTTTTTCACAGACATTGCTGCTATTATCACAGCAGGAATGTGAGGAGCTGCTGCAATGTTTCCTGCAACGTCGATATTTTGATACCATCACAGCAATGCACTGATGGTGTCTCTTACCAACTCCAGCATTGTTGAACATGCCTGGCAGGACAAGCATGATGTGGTTGGGCCAGTATTTTCGGTAGAGTGGCATTTCATACTCCTTGACTACCAGGAGGTGCAGGTGGCTGATGCCTTCCATGGCATGGTAGAGGTTCAAGAGTCCATGTTCATGACGTCCACTCGATGGGGTGAAGATAGGACTCTTGACTGCATTCAAATTCTGCTGGAACACAAGACATTTTGGCAACATTAGGTAAGAAGCAGGTTATTCCCGATAGGGACTTTTATTTGTTTTTTTTTTTTATACCACATTTTAAGATCACTGATTATTGCAACACATGTGAACTGGACACTAGGAATGGAAAAAAACGATGTTTGCCCTCAAAAAACCCATACTAAGGACAGTCAGGCGAGAATTACACAAAGGTTTTTAAAAAACAAAAAGAAAACAGAAAAAACCCCCCCCATTAATTTGCAAATGTATGTCAAGGAGACTGCATGCAGCAGATGGGTAAGAGCAGCACACGCACCTTGTCAGAAACAAGTGGGAGTCGCATGCTTTCGAGATGCTTTCCCTGCTTGCTGAAGACAAAATGGCTCTCTTTGGACTTGGGGATTATGAAATGCAGCTGAACCTCTTCTCCCAGCATCGAGGATGAAAACGTGAATGCATGCAGAGTGGAGTCAGACACCTGAATACAAACAAACAGCAAAAAGAGATTTCCAAGCATGTGATACATAAGGAGTATGTAAGGAGGAGTACAGTCACAGTACTGGAAGCCATCGGAGAAGAACAACAAAACATTCTCTTTCAGTAACCATTTTCCTCTCAATAACGTAAATTATTTAGGCCTTGCTATTAAAAGAATCAGCTTTCTGTACCAGTAATGGTCTTTGGCCAAACTGGACTCTTCTGAAGTCCATTTCAGCTAGGAATTATTTATCAATATTTACAAAGAGAAGTCAAATATACATACATACACACACACACACACACACACACCCACACACAAAAGGAAAAAAACTGTCCAGATAGATTTCCCCAGAAGATTCAAAGAGCAGTGCAGCCCGTGGGTGTGCCTCCACAGCAGCATGCACTGCCATTCAGACACCTCAGCAGGAGCACTACTGTATTAGTATGGTATTTTTCCTGTGGCAGTACTCTCCTAAGCAGTTATGTGACCAAAGCAGACCACACCATTAACAAGGCTATGAAGAATCTGGGTGAGCTTAAGTTTGCACAGCACTTCACTGAACCATGTAAGTGTATACAAATGCCTACACAGCTGATAGATTTCATCCTACAAAAGCATCTGTCTTACTACAAAGTCAAATCACTTACCAATGAGCTTCCTATAATCTTTGCTAAAAATTGAAATAATTAGTCTAAGATAGAAAATGCAAGAGACTTTATTTAGGTTCTGTTAAAGCACTTAAGAATCTCTCTCCCTTCATAATGTTTGTTATCCAATGACTCCTCTTTGAAAGTGTAATTTCCCTGAGCTTAATTATCTTCATTCTATATACACAGCTCACACTGGCACATACAAGTAGGTGTTTATATTTATTAGTATTAGTTATGTTTGACCACATGCACAAAGATGAGTGGAGGGAACAACAGATGTCCTTGGGGAGGATTTGCTTCTGTCAATGGACTTAATGAAGCATGAGGTTTAGATCAGACCTGCTGGTGCTGCTTCGAGGGAACTGGCATTGTGCACTGCCAGGTCGGGGTGTCTGTGCTGCCATATCTTAATAGCAAGCTGTTGGAAAACATTAGCGAGCAAGGAAGGAATGATTTGAGATAAGAAACTTCCAGGTAAGCTGCTGCTGGTGGTTAAGAAATAATGTGTGAGCTATTAACCAGGAATAATCTTACTTGCCAGTCTTCTGTAAGCATAACTGTTTGCTTCAGAAACTAAAAGTTTTTTAACTAAACAGATTAAAATGTTCATTTCTGTCCAGTGACTCATAAGCTACTGCTGAGAAGGATGCACAGTTACATACAAAGGGAGGAAGAAGTAGGCCTTGCCGTCTCCCATCACAAGTGTGGATGGCTGGCATTTAGGTAAGACAAGCATTTCTCTTAATTTTTACAGTCTTTTCCCATGAGACACTGCAAACCCTCTGGGCAGGCTGAATAATGCTTTGGCTTGGGACAACTAATCACAATAGTCACTCTTTGCCAGAGGCAGCTGCAGAGGAAAACTGCTCATTCAGAACGTGGCAGACACAGTTGATGCTCCTGGGTCTGTAGCTCAGTATCTCCCCTGAGAATGGAAGAATTAAACAATTCCATCTCGGGGAAGGTGAAAGCATGAATCCTGAGATGAGAGCAGTATGCCTGGAGAGACCACAATAAAAATCCAAGGATGCGGTTTACCCTTAGACCTTGACACCAACCTGTGCAGCAGGATTAATGTCCATGTACTGATGGCACTGCTCACAGTGATGGAAGGTATTGTAAGCTGCATATTTAGTCAGCATCATGGACACGGTCTCCCTTTTCTTAGGTTCCTCTGATTTTGTTTCTTTGCTTGTTTCTGTGCACAAAGAAAAGAAGTAACAGAAATTTTAGGAGTGTTAAAAAACAGAGATTGTGATCCTGGTAAAAACTCTAAAGAACACACAAATTGTTTTGTTCCATATAATTTTGGAGACTAAAGGATCTTGCGAACTCATGTTCAAACAAACCAATAAAAACTGATTCTTTGTAGGAAAGTATTCCTAAAAATTTCTACATCTTCCTTACCTTGTTTCACTCTTGAGAGTTGTTCTGTGTATACAGGACTTATATTTCTGTACTTAGGATCATGTACACTCAGGTCAAAAGATATTTTGCTGAAGATCTCAATGTCTGGCCAGTGGTCGTTGCTAGACTGAGTAATTTCGCTGTTTTCAGTATGATCTGCAACAACACACTTCAGGTAAGCAGAATCAGATACCCACCAAGTTATGTTTAAGTGATGATTGCTGCTTTGCAGTTGCACTTGAACTCACACAGGCACACACACACACAAAGCAACATCTTTGAACATCACAAATGTTACCAGTGAAATTACAGTCCGCACAAAGCCATTTCAAAGACATGGCAATTCCTTAGAAACTGAGTGCAGGTGAAGGGACCTCCCAGGCATCTTTCTGCTCTGTTCCTCACCATGCTGCTGAGGTATAAGTCACTTTGGTTTAGGCATAAATGTACAGATGAATGGTCCTACTTGTGTGGAAGGCACAGGTGTAGTTTTGAGCCTCTCTGTGATGGAATGAAGAGCACTGGGTAAATGAGAAGCAAAAGTATCCAAAGGCAGAAGGATGAAAGCAAGGAAAAAGAGGCTGTATATATTTATGAACTAGTAGCTGGTGGTACATGATAAAGGCAGTAAAAGACACACTCCTATTACAGAATGAGATGTGGCCAGCAAGGATCAAATGAAACGCTTTTGCTTTGATCCAACAGATATAATTCTCAAGTAGAAAATCAAGTTTAAGCAATGGGAATGGTAGAAAACACTAGCCAAAGAAAACAACTTTGGAATGCAGCTTGAACATGAGTCAATTCCGATCAAAATGAGATGGAAGAACACAAGAAAGTAGGTGTGTAACTGAGGTTACTCATTTTGGAAAAGTGAATTCAGGTGAAATGAAGGTTGGGTCTACGGACAAGCACATGCTCACCCTACCATGATGCAAGAAGAGAGACAGTAATCTACAGAGCTCTGAGTCCATTACTTTGAGCATGGTAATATTCAAACTTTGGAGAGGGTGAAGGAAATAATTAATTAAATGAAAATTGTGATACAATGCAATATAGGTTGACTAAAGAAATCCTGTGTTACTTTATATGGCTATGAAACACCTATTTCTCTGAACAAAGGAAATGCAGTGAATCTTATCCTCAAGTATGATACTCTAGGACAAATTATTAATACAGCTGAAGAAAATGGAGAGACGGAATGGTCTGTAAATTGAAAGAGTTGACTAAACAGAAGATGGCAGCATGTAACATGGTAAGCATTAAGGCAGGTGAGATTACCAATGAAGTTAAAAGGTCGGTAGAGGAGCACACTGTTTAATATCCTCACTAATGTCACCAGTTTAAACCAAAAATTGGCTTAAGTTTGCTGGTGGAACACTCTTAAGAGTCATTGTCAACATGGAGAAGGAAACAAAGATAGCTGGAAAGAATCCGACACCCTCAAACACTGTAACAACAAAAACTTGGTGATATTTAACAGAAAAAAATGTGTGTCATATGTACAATCAAGGACTAATAACAAGCATTTCTGCAGCAGGTTGGGAGCACCTTGGTTGGGAATGACTGAGTTGCTGAGGAACCTTGGAGTACAAGGTAAGCATCAATGCCAGTGAAAAGGGAGAATGGAAAAGACCAGTGCAGTTACAGGTTTCATCAATCGTGGGGCTTTCGGTGGGGGCGGGGGAATGTATGAGCTGTTGCAGGCTGGGTTGGTTAAGCATTCAGTTCTGCTCAGCCATGCACCAGAAGGGTAAACTGAAAATAGATGGGCAGGCCAAAGTACCAAACTGATAAGGAGAATAAAGAGCCTGTCATTTGTGAGGATCCTGTAAGAAGATCCAGTCTGCCTAGATGAACGCCGAACAGGAGGTAAGATAGCTGCCTGACCACTCCAAAGAAGCAAATCTCAAAGAAGAGAAAAAGTATTTTAGTTTAAATTAGTATGTTTTTGGGTCCCAAAGAGAATGTGTATAAATGGGACAGAAATATATTTGGGTTGGAGAATAAAGTATTATTTTAAATAATGAGAACACTAGTGCTTTGGAGAAGCATTCCAACAGAAATAGTGGGAGCAAAAAAGCCACAACCAAAAACCCGAACTGCTCTTGTGCTGAAGTTCCATGCATTCCTGGCAGGGGTGTGACACATTGCTGTGATCTCAACAGGCCAGTCGGCATGATGCAGAACATCTCTTACATTGTGATATTTCATCCTAAGTTTCTGAGGTACTTTAGTTGAAATAATGAGGGAATAACCGCCCCCAAAGCTCCTAATCAAAGGAAAATATTTCTTTTTTTTCCTTTTCTTTTTTTAAATTTAATAGCACTGTATGAACAGAAATACAAATTAGTCTTTTCAAAGGTTTGACAACAACTACATTCTCAGGATGTCAGTCTAATGGTCATGAGAGTTATGCACCACAGAAATTTCCCTACAAAACCACAGAGTTATGTAAAGAACACCATGAAGAGGACTAATTTTTAAAAGGTTTTGTTCTTCTCAAGGCAAAGTCCTGCCACAGCAGTTAATAGATCTTGTGAGATCTGGCAAATGAGCACATATCCAAAGAGGATCCCACTCCCCTTTATCCTCAGGATAAAACCTGCAAACTGCAGACAGGAGACAGTCTAACTGAAAATCGGTATATAACTTATAAATAAACATAAATAATAGTTACATTTCAGCCAGGAACAAAATGTTTTTATATGCCCTGTCTGCTTAAAAGCAACCAGCACTTAAAAACCTGCAAGAAGAGAATACATGGGCAGATGTTCCCCATTCACAGCTTTGTGCACACTTTCATTTGAGTGCTACACAAATGCATCAACCCAAAATACATTCAGTAGTTCTCAGATAAGCCCATTATAAAGTTTTCTTTTTTATTAATCTATATTGAAATATATGCAGACACCTAGAGTAAGTCTAGCTACACACCAATGGAGAGGACACGTACAAAGTGTAATTCATAGTCTTTCAGTGAGCCTAAAAACTTCCTTGCTGAATAATATATAACATAGGCTCTTCATGATACATTTTAAGAATGCCGACTAAATACTTACTGGCATTAATCTCTTCTTCATCATACACATCTACTTCCAGCAACCGGATCAGCATGCGGAAGAGAATCCTTAGGAACTGCAGGTAGGAACCAGTCTTTCCAACCTGAGCCAGAGATGGAAAGAAGTCTAAATGCCAACCCAAACTATTACAATGGAAGGGTAAATTTCAGATAAATGCCTCTGCGCTTACCACAAAACTCTGTGTTCAGCTCTGCCTGAAAACACTGCAAGATGTAATAATGCCCCTATGCTACAAACACTTTCACTAAGTTGGTCTCTGAGCACAACCTGGCCACAGCCTGTGTCACTTTTGTATGCAGGGAGATCAGCAGTGGTAACTGCTTCTCTCCTGATGTGCTCATGGCAATGTTATGCCCAGTGCCATCCACATGTGTTTCATTTAGGCTATAACATGACACAAAGCATCACCCTTCCTCTCCTTACCACTTTCAGCATGGACTTGGCCTTAAAATTTGACTTTAGATTTTTGACCTCAAAACACATCACTGCAAACTTGGCCCTCTCATACTGCTGCAAGAGGAAGGAGCTGTGCTCTTACTTGTGGTGGTCCTGTTAAAAGCAGCCTCCTGGGGTGAAAAGTCCTGGTGCCAGACGCCTCAGCCTGGTTGCTGAAGTCCGCGTGGTGCTGTCGGGCTGTCGTCCACTGCCTGTAGTACAGAGACTGCTCTTCACTGCTCATGTCCTTGTGAAGCAGAGGCCTCAGAGAGCTCAGCCAAGACACGTCAGCATGAGGCAGGAGGGAAGAGGAGGAAGGCAAATTCCCATTTTTCTGTGAGCTCAGGAGGCAGTATGCAGCTTTGGACAGGATGACGATGCGTGGCAGTGCCACACGGAGGGCCTTGCTGTCCTTGGCTGACTGGGCAGGCCACTGAAAGGTCTGGGAGACTGAAGACAGTGAGGAGAGTTTGGGAGTGGTGCTGCTCGCCATCTGGTTACCCAGTGAGTCACACTCTTGTTTCAGGGTCTCTCTGGCTGTAAAACTGGAGTAAGTTCCCTCATCTACTGAGCTGTGTGCCACAGTCTGGAAGTTAAGGGATGGTGCCTGCTTCTGAGACTTGTCTGTGGCACTCGAGGAGCTCACACCATTGTCAGCCAGGGAACCTGGGAAAACAAAAAGCAGGCAACGAAAAGTTACTGACTGACGTCAGAAAAACCACGAAGTCATTTGATCTATGTGACAATCCTAACATACAAATACTTCAGTGAGTGCTGGGGCTGCTTAGGTCAGTGTTTCACCATGTAAAAAGAAATCATTTACATCTGTCTGTCCCTTTGGCTGGAGAGGCAAATGCACTGCTCCAAGTGTTCAGTCCTAATCTCTGTGTTCTAGCCATCATTTCCCATTTAGGATTTGGAATTTGATGGTGCAACGTAGTGAAAGTCAAATTTAACAAACTGCTGTATACACAGATCAATTGCATCTTCCTTTCTATGAACAACAGAGCATTTATTTCACTGCAGCTTGGACATGACCTGGGCTACGTCCCCTGCTCCACACCAGTCAGGTTTAGTTAGTGTATGGGAAGACCTGGTGCAGAGCAAAGACCCAGTTCAGCTGTCTTAATACCTCAAACTCATAGGGAAACAAAGGGAAGGACCCAGAAGTGTCTGCAGAATGCAAAGGGAAGGCTTGGTGGGAGGTGAGGCTTCACTGATGCCTGAAGAGGTAGGGCAAGACCCAACCATTCTGTTGGTCTTGGCAAGGAGGCAAATATCCATCCCCACCCACAGGTATTCCCGGAGTTACAGAGCATTTTTCTATTGCTAGAATTTTATACTAGCCCTTTTTGCTCTGATTGCTAAGATCTTTTCAGGATCCCTGAACAAAGCTAGCAACAAATGTGAAATGTAATTTTAAAAATTAAAATCACAAGGGACGCTTAGCTATGGCATACCATCCCTCCCACTGAAACACCATCTCCTTTTAGCACTAGACAGGAAAATTGCTCACTGTGTGAAGAATCTGCAACTAACATTTCATTGTCTAGCCTGCAGCTGGATACAGCTGAGCAACCCACATTTGAGAAAACATCTCACTGTTTGCATCCAAACTCCAATGACGCAGGAATAAAGACTTGTTTTTCAGACCAACAGCAGAACAACCGACCTGAGGTTCCAGTGACAGCGCTGCTGTTGCTCTGGGGCCGGTCCAAGTCAATAAGCAGCTCATCAGAGTCATTCTCGCTACCATTTGCCTTCTCCTGCTCCTTCTCACTGAGGTCAAGAGCTACAATAGGCCCTCGAATTGCCTCCTTGGAGACGTAGCAGCATGCCAGGCCTACTTCTTGCTCTAACGCAGTACGAGTTAAGTAGCTGGAGTCAATTAGTCGAAGGTCACAGTATTTCAATGACCTGGAAAAGCCAACACAAAAAGAAATGAAGTTTTTGTTTTCTCTGACTTTGAAGAATACTCCCTATCTTTAATTGCTTACTAAATATTCATGAACAATTTTGTTAGCCCTTACATATAAAATTATTTTAAAATATTCAGCACATAAGTTGTGCTCCTTGCTACTTCACACAGACACTTGCTGACCCATCCAGTACAGTAGCATGACTTTTCACAAATTGCACTTCCCAAAACTTTAAATGGTTCCTAATTAAAGTCTTCAAAAATACACTTCTTTTGTGAAAAGACAGCCAGATGATATCAAACCCCACTTATCTAAACGTGTTAGAGAGCAGTCATATTGAAAGAGTAAGAACAGCACCTGGGGAAAGTCTCTCCCAGAGGGTCTTTGCCAGTTAAAATAACAATGCAAGGTAGACCTTCCAGATCCTGATAGGTGCGAGGAATCCAGTCATCCTGCTCATTGCCCCTCCAAGCCTGTGAACAGAGAACATTCCAGTCACACCTCAATGATGTCTTCTATATCTTCACCTGTTTTCTTTTTTCATCAGTTTCTGCTTTTGCTTTGTATATAGGGCTTGCTTACTCCATGGCCAGCAGGAAGGAGACCTTGGGTACAGGCATGCATTTGTGTTCTGGTAGCCAACTGTTAGCCAAGCAGTAAATGCAAAGACAAAGGATGTATAGAGTATGTAATTCAGTGTTGGAAACATTCATCTGGTGTGGTATTAGTGTGGTCCGTCAGAGAAAAAAGCAGTCGATGAGTTCAGTTTGGCACAGATAAAAGATATTAACGTAAAGCTAAAGTAAGACTTTCAAGTGGAGTATGAAAATGGGCCAATGAACCTTGTTTAATTATTTTATACAACGAAAGATTACGTGAAAGAAACACATTTCACCTTTCCCTGGAGGTAATCCCACCTGAAAGAACTCCTTACCTACAGTCTATCAAGGCCCAAGACCACAAAACTGCACCATTTTCCCTTAGCACTGGAAAGGCTGGTAGGATCAGTCCCATGTTCTTACACGCGTCAGTTCCCCTGGTTCAGCAGAGCTTACTGAAAAACTTTTTTCTCCAATTACCTAGCACTATCTAATGACTTGGTAAAGCAGCCTTAGAAGCAGAGAGAGAATTTCTGGCTCAACAAGGTTAGTCCAGATGTGTGTTCCCTTGCCTCTCCAATGAGAGAAGTTTCTGTGAAAGTGCATGAATAGAACATAAAATAGGGGAACACAGTTTTTCTTTTCATTTTCCTTGATCTTCTTTTTGCTAGCATAAGGACCTAAAAAGAACGAGTGCCTGGGGTTTGAGCTGAAAACTTGCATCCAGAAGATGTATTTCTTGACCATCTTACTCAGGAACTGCAGAGAGGTGCAGCCCTCAGGGCTCATCGCTTCTGAATGTAAAGAAAACAGTTTGATTCTTGGTACACTTAAAGGGTATGCCACGACAGCATCCCTGGTCAGTGAAATAGTTATTCAAATTGTCTTCCAACTCTTGTTTCATTCTGTACCTCTGGCTCACTGATGGAGAAGAATGACCTCTCTGGCTGACCAGCAGGCTTGCCTGTCAGAGAGGAACAGTGCAGCCACCAGCACTGCAGAGACAGCTGCCCACCCTCCCTGCCCTGCTGTGGCACCACACAGCCTGCTAATGCCGTCTGAGAGAGAGGCTAAGTTAAGTCAAACTTTTCAGCTGGGTTCACTAACACCTATGAAGTTTCCCTCCCTGCCTCTGAAAACGGTCATGATGAGTTCTCATCCTTCCTGCAACCAAGAGTATTTATTGGTGGGACCACATTTTGAGCCTCAGCCTCACCAGAAAGCACTCAGTAGCCTCATATTGCTCTCTCCCCATACACACATATCAAAAAAAGGGCTGGGGGGCTCTTAGTGCAAGCAGCCAACAATCAGCTCTCCACTGTCTCCAGTCCAGCTTCAGTACTCCACCCAATGTCAGAACAAATGCCAAGCAGCACGGAGACTAAATCAAAATTGTCTGCAATAAGCTAGGGTCAGTGGTAGCATGGCTGATGAATTTTATAATGGGAATCTGTTCCCCAAACATATGCTCACACCATGTCAGAAATCTTGTGTTATCCCAGGCACCAGACTAACAGTTATGGTAGCACAGCACAAGCCTCACGGGTGACCTTTGTTATAGCAGTATTCTGAAATACTACTGGGACACCCCACCTAAAGAGACACTACAGGCTTATATTTGGGAAACTGAATTCCTCTCCTCACTCCCTTTGTATGCATGGTTCAGATATGAGGGCTTTTCTTTTAGTAACCTGCAGGAAAAGAAAAAAGAAACAAATCCAGAATCCTACAGCTTTGTTTAGTCCAAAACCGCATCTTATGTTTTGGAGAGAGGAATAAGAAGAATTATTTAGAAGGTTTTTCACTCTCTACCTGATAAAATTTCTCTATTCCAGACCTGCAACAGCTCCACAGTCAAACCTGATCTGCTCTAAAGGCCTCACAGGCTGCTTCAGCACTGTGTAAGGGCTGCAACCCATTATGGCAAAGCACTATCAAGAAGCCCTCACAGGACTCAACCCAGTATGATTTAAGGTTGGAATTAAAGCCTATCCAAAAAAAGCCACCAGCACAGAGCTGCTATCTCACATGTTGTTTTCTCATTTATGACTACTTTCTTCCCTCTCCTGCTGCAGATAAAGTTTGAGAAGCAAGAGACGTAGCTTCTTTAAAGGACATTTTATCTGCTTTTGGCTGTAGGCAGGCTCTTCCAGAAAGGCTCACAAAATTCATTCCTCTTCTCTGTGGTTTTGAATACACTGTATAACTCATAGTAGAAGCAGAGAATTAATCTCTCTGTGAGACTTAGAGCAAGGATCAGGACAGATCAGCAAAAACCAGTATTACTTTCAGGCTGATGCCTAAGGCAGGCAACCCATTGCTCCTTTGTTTAATGTAGTGAGGTCCGTTCAGGAAGCGGGTTTGGCTACTTGAACCATGCTCTTGTAAATCCATGCAAAGGTTTAGGCTGGTGCATATATGCTAGGCATATATGCATGTAGCCTCTTCAGGCTTTCAGCATGCAGGGGGGTTGAGGAAAGGAATCTGTGACAAACAGCATACTTTACCAGTTATCAGAAGGACAGAAGATGGATGGACAGAGCAGACAACAGATACACTAGACAGACAGATAAGTTGGTGGAAATAATTAGTTTGCCTACAGAGATCGGAGCTCTGCTTTTAGAGATGAATCCCATCTGATACACGCTTTTATCCAACTTTAAGAAGTGAGATAACAGCTGGTGTTTGACTTCATGGATGGGTAACAATTCAGGTTTCTTCCAAGTCTCTCTATCATTTATGCTCAAAGTACAGAAATGCATTCACAGTGACAGATACAGAACACATGCCCTTTCCCTACAGCATAATTAACCTATAAACACTTGGGAATAAACATAAAACAACTACAGCAGCCAGATGGCTACAGTGAGCACACCAACAAACATTCAGTTTCTGCTAACCTTCAGCCGTGTCACGAAGTGTTTCGCGACAGTGAGCTCTGAGGCAGGATTCCCAAGGAGGATCTCAAAACGATACTGCAGCCCCAACTTGTCCCTGACTTCCTGTAACCTCTCTTTGGCCAGCATGGCCAGCTGCACCGACGGCACCCGAATGACGAGCATGTGGCCACAGCCATTCTTATCCTTTCCCGGAGAAGTGATAAGGTCATCCATTATGCTGAGCGTTTCAGGTGTGCTGTGATCCCTCAGAGAGGCCATGGTGGTGAGGGCCATCAGAGCTTGGGAATACTGCTGAATGAGAAGGTAGCAGCGGATCACCATGCTGTGCAGCCGGGGGTACCTTGGGGGAGACACAGTCCTGCATTAGCACATGCAGAATCACAGTAATGTCTGAAAATCAGCCAAGACGCAGGACTGCATGGTAAACAAGTGCTTATTTTTCCCAGTAGTGCTCAAAGAATGAAGCCTTCCATTTTCATAGACAAAAATTCTGAACAAAAATGCTCTGCATTTGGCCCAAGTCAAGTAACAGGAAAGACAAACTTCTGTTACCCTCATCTGGTCCAAAATTTCAGCTAAAGCTCTTTGATGATGGAGATAAGGAATGCCTCAGATCCGATTTATTCCAAGAGCGCGTGTTTGTAATTGCTTTGCTTTACACAAGCTTTTTCTTTTACAAACTTGAGGACCATCGCGGCTTCAAGTGGTTTCTGGGAGAAGTACTTCATAATTTCACATCTCTCAACTTCTCAACTGCAAGTTGGACTTACCAACAGGAATTGCTGGCTCTGAGCCAAATCTGAACTTCCATTTTGCCTTTTAACTAACATAGCCAAATCTTTTCTTTCATTACAGCTATATGCAGTGACAACAAATATGAAGTAAAATGTTAAGAAAAAAAAATTTAAACCTACTCAAGCAAAAAAACCCACTCAATTTCGAGACATTTCCCATGAGTTCACTTGCTACCATAATACAGAAAAACACTACACTATTACGCCTTGGGTGTTGGTCTTGTGCCACGTAAGTCCAAATAGTTAAAATAACTAAAAGTTCCACATTTCTCTTGTCTCTTTCTTGAGTAATCTAATAGACAATATGACATCCCTTTAAAGGAAGTTTTGGGGATAACTGTGTTTAACCAGTAGATATAGTAGTCTGTTCTGGATAACATAAGCCACTCATTAAATCAGTAGGTTTTTAAAATACTTTTTTACTCTTCCTGCCATAAAAGTACCAGCTGCACTTCCGCTACTAAAACAAATAGAGCCTTTCTTATAATACACAAATGTCTGCAATGTTTTGAGCTTGTCAGCTTGCATGACTCACCCAACCAGGCAGAATAGCCCAGTTTATGGAAAACAGAGGCTAAATTGATGAACTGTGACACAAAAACATATCCTGGCTCCAAGGTAGAGAGGTTCACCTGCCATCAATTTCTAGTCTTATCCTAATCTCATATGATTATTTGCACATACATAAATCCTCCTTCATCTTTTTTCCCACCCACATTTTAACAGAAAGTGAGGGATAGTGACCACTATCTCTCCCATTGGATTTGACCAGAAAGAATGGGAGAAGCCTAAGAAACTGACCTAATTATTGTTGTGTATTTGTAGATAATAACAAATATTAAGTATTAATTATGCACTTAATTATTAATGTTGCTAATTTAACACATTTGATATCGGATTTCACTTAATAAATACAGATACATTTACAACTATTGCACGGACCTAATTAAAACAGAAAGCACACTACTGAACACAGAACAATCCTGTTCTAGTAAATACGAAAACATGAGAACTATTATTTGAAGTGCTATAAGGGATCTGTCCTGCTGATACGCAGAGGAGATTAACTCCACATTGCTGGAAATGACAGTATTCTCTTCATTCCTATAAGGGGCACATTTAATTGTATCTTGGATACGTGCCATGAAAGTGGCTTTGTCAGGCAGCTGCAGGGTACTAACAGGCTCTGAGCTGCAGGAACCAAAACCATGGCAAACTACTAAAATAACAAAAATTACCTTTTTGAAACAAAGTCCCTCACCACCAACAAGAGAGACACCAGAAGTGTTGAGGTACAAAACCCCTGGTACCTTCTGAGCTTAGTGAGGGCTAAGCCAAAAGATGAGAGCAGCACAGCTGAGCCCAGATTGCTGCTGAATGGGCCCGATCTCTTCTGCAAACAAATGAAGGATATCCACTGCCTTCTTCAACTGCACTAAATTTGTTACAAAAATAAAACTGCACATACTTCAGGTATTCCAAGATCAACATCAAAGGTCATCATGTCTTCATCGCCCGTAATGGGGCTCATAAAGATGTATCTTTAAGACCCCAACTGGGCAGAATCCCAAACTTCCATGTTATTATTTACCTTTCTAAAAGTGTGTTGACCATTTTTTCAAAGGTTTCATCACATCTCAAAAGGGGACTTGTGACTCCCCACTGGAGGGATTTGCTGTATTCATTCAAACCAAAGTATAGCTTGTCTTCACTTGCTGCATCATCCTGTTTCACACACAAACAGCAAAAATATAAGGAGAACTGGAACAAATTTTTATTTTTTGTGTCATTTTAAAAAATAAGTGGAAAGCACTTTCCAAACCAAAGAATCCTGTCTTTTTATCCATTCTCTCTAAGCGATGCTATTTATTTGTTCCAAGGAATACAATAAAATATATATTTTTTTTTACTTTACTTATTATTTGCCTACAGCTAGGAAAGATAGGTGTAGGTCCTTGCAAACTTTTCAGTATATCTCCTACCTGTGACTGCAGGGGGTTTCTAGAATCCTGCTAATTATTTTCTGACTCCCTATCTCTGGCTTTATATCTACTGACACCTCTCATCTCATTTCTATTTAGAGTAGAACCTGAAAAGAGAAGGATTATTAATTTCCAAAGTTGTTCTTGATTGTCAGAGTCTACATACTTTTCTAATGGAAACCAGAAATTAATAATTTTTTTGTTGGAATATAAATCTGCATACAGCTATCAGAAAGGCAGAATATTTGTGTTTCAAATTTCGTAAGCCTTTGATAGGAGCACAGTGTGTTCTCCAGTACATTTATATCAGCAGTAATCTCTAGGAATGTAATTAATGACCTACAGCCTCCCCTTTTTTTGTGGGTTATTTTTTTAATCAGAAGACTGAAAGTTGCTAATTATTTTACTTTTGGGAAACAAAAAATTGTCTAGACCATTTTACAGAAGGTCACCACATGGTTTATATTAACAATCAACCAAAAAGCAAACTTAGAATATTCATTCAATCCCTCATTTTACATTAACTATTTTTCACAGCTCCCACTTTAAGACCCTTTGCAGAAACAAAGTCAAATCTGATAGAAATATACCAAACAAGTAATAGGAGAAAATGCTATTTTTAAGCAGGTTTATCAAAAACATTTTCAGACTTCAATTATGACTGGGAAAGTAATGAACAGACTTGACAGGCTATGTGACATATAACTTACAGTCAAAAGTCAGACTGCTTGAAAAGGGAAAGCCAGCTCTGGAGCTTTATGGCATGTCTACATAGCTTTGTCTGACCAGAGCACAGAAAGTACTGTCTCATTGTACAAGACTGGACAAAGAAAAAGGTGTAATTCCTGGTCCTAAACACCAACGCTACCTCTACCATCAGCATCCCAGGGCTGTCCATCTGGCATCTGCGGGAATAAACTCCAGCAGAGGAAGAGCTCCCTCCTAACACATACACACTTTATAGATTCTGTTAGGTGTGAATTCCACATTAAAATTCACAGTTAAAATTAACAGTTAAACACTTACCACAGGGTCAGATTGTATCCAATGTACCTCATTGCTAGAGCTGATCCTGGACTGCTGCGTTTGCAGGGCATAAGGAAAAGAGCTGACCTGAAGAACAAGGAGGTTGAATGCTTCAAGCACCTCCCTGCAATTAATAACTCTATCAGCCAGACCATGATTAGGCTCACCATGTGACAGGGAACTTGAAATGGCACTGCAGAAATAAGAATGCAAAGAATTGCCTTACTGACATCCTGAAATTCAATGGATTACTCTCTTCCTGCACAAAAATCTCTAAATGACCATGACACAGAGAATCATAGCTCAAAAAAAATCTCTTGGGAACGGTAAAAGACTTCAAAAAACGTTTGACTGTTTTCTGTGGGTAAACTCAGGAAAACAAGGAAAAACAACAAACACCTAAATAAAAGATCAAAGTCTGTTGACAGTGAGAAGGTGGATTAGTGTGATAATTAAAAAAAGCATCAGATGGAAGAAACCAAAAATAAGCCAAAGCTGATGAAATCCCTCTCATTAGGAAACACTGTTCCATGAGCTGTGGGCATAGGACACGGTAGCAATTTTACGAAATCCAATGGCTTTTTCCATCTGAAACAACAAATTTCTAAAAGGCTGGGGAACATGAAAGTCTGCTGATGTTCTGATTTCCAGCTCCTGGCATTGGCTTCACTTCCATGATATATTCAGGAATTCCAAATTCAAAGTATAGCAAAGACAGTAACAAAAATGTGATGGGGAAGACCAGGTAGAAATAATGTTGCTTTTGTCTATTTTCAGCTGTCCTTCAAGGAAAGTATTTTGCTTATTATAAAACCATAGAATGGGTTTGGGTTGGAGGGGACCTTAAAGACCATCTAGTTCCAACCCCTCTGCTATGGACAGAGACATTTTTCATTATTTCTGATATTGAAATGAATCCCACAACCTTACATATCATGTTTAGACCACATTAAGATTATTCTCCTTAGTTTATTCACGGAACAAGAGCAGAATAATCAGCTTTACTTATTTCTTTCTTCTTTCAAGGTGAAGTTTTGATTCAGTGTGATGTTTTTGCATGTGTGTGTGTTATGTTTAGACCTAAAGCTGTCCAAATTCAATACAGCTGTTTTTTTAAACCCTTTTATTACAGCAGCTATGGTATCTTTCACATGATGCAGACTTAAATGTCTGTAAGCTTTCTCATATCACAAACAACATTATTATCAGGGATAAAAACATGAACTAAAGCACGATCAGCTTGTGAACATTGGAGACATTTGGGTTTGAGTACAGAAAAAGGAGACAAATAGGAAAAAAAGACAAGAAGAACAAAGAAAGTTGCAAAATGCAGCACTTTCCCCTCAATTTCAGCACCATAGCATGTAACCCTCAAAACAGTCCTGTTAGGCATTCAATAACCTGGAACTAGTCTCACCTACCTTCAACTTAATCAGAATTAGTTAACAAATATCACGGGTAACCAAAAGATATTATTTCTGACTGTAAGGCACAAAATGCCTTAAAAATGCCTAGAGAAAGCAACAGGTGTCTAAGATGGTAAGTCTTTTGAAAAACCTAATGGAAAGATGCTGGGAGAGGATGGTTTTCCTTCAGCAGATTGAAGCAGCTACCTTGTTAAATCCACGTGGGCATTGTCATGAACCAGCACAAAGAGCGTGTAGGGGTTCTGCTTCACTCGCCTCATGAAAACTTCAAATTTAGTTTGGATCTCATTGTCCAACCGAACCACATATTTCTCAGCTCTCTGATATGCCGTTCCATTGTCTTCAAGTCCCAAGTCCACAAGCACACCTGTCAAAAAGAAGAATACAACAAAAATCTTTTCCTCTGAGTGCATCCAAAAATGGACAGTCATTGGGAAGTTGCCACTTGTCCTCCAATGTCAGGATTTAGCCACACCACTGATAGGCCCCAGTAAGAAGATGATTAATCCAAATGCAATTTCTCTCGCAACGGAGGCAAAAACGTGCTTCTTGGCTTCTGGATTTCCTCCAAAAAGTGCCTGAAGGCCTTTCAAAAACTTCTCACATTATCAAAAAGTGGGGGGAAAAAAAATCAGGCCTCCACAAAGATTTCCAAAGCAGCACTCAGTTGGCTATGCTCCATGATCATAAGCCAAACTTGCCCACATTAAGCTAACATATTGTTTGAGTCAGAAAAAATCATCCTGACCTTTCCTTTGCAAAATTCATTAATTTATATAAAATTGTTTCTCACTAGTATCATATCATATTTTTCATGCTCTGCTTCAACATTTGTGTCAATACAACTAGTCTTTGTAAAGACATATTGCTGTCATATTCATAAAGTAAGCATGGTGCAATGTATATGACTTTGAATGTCATTTGAATTAAAGAAGCAGGAATAAACTGCTCTGAAGCATGGGTCAATTATGTATTTTCCAGGGTCTTAATGATTTTGTAAAATTATTTTTTAAAAAAGTAAAATAAAACACAAACCACGAGGACAAAAGATATGTTGGAGCAACTTAAATTTCCCCTTATACCAGTAATGATGTAATCACATCACATGCTCTGGTTTATCAGTCCATTTCCCCTCCCCTCCCTTTTACCTGATTGTCGAATCCGTTGAAGGGTCTGCTGCACCAGGACTTCTGAACGGGGCACTATAACAATGAAGTCCACCTTGCTGAAGTGGCCCAGATCCAGGCTCTGATTGCCACTGTCTGCTATAGCACAAACCTGGGACAAGAGCTTTCTGGCAACTGTGAGCTGTGGCTGGTAAATGTGGAAGGTATCAACATCCAAATCTAGAGCGTGTTTGTTTGAAAAAGAAAACAAAACACAACAAGAAACATGTTTACTTTCCCACCCCCCCAGCAAAACATGACCCTCCAAACAGCCTACCCTCTATTATCAGGAAAAAAAAAAAAAATCACTCACCAGAACAAATCTCAACACTCTGGAGAGTTGGGTCCAGATCACAAATGCCAACTTTCTTTCTTTGATCAAAATGTGGTAATATATCAGATGACCTCAAGTACAGCACTGCCCATTTTTTAAAATGCCCTACGTGTTTTAACGATTTTTAACAGTGCAACCCAAGGAAACCTCAATGCCAGCACAGTGAAATGCATTCTGTTAAATGAACCAACACATACATAATATGCATGCACGTATAAATACAAAGATGTGCATGTGTACATAGATAAAAAGCAGAGAGAGGTACAGAGCTCTAATGTTCTCCTGAAACTCATATTTATTGAGACTTCATAAATGTCAGTGTAACACTAAATGCTGATGGACTGACCAGAGCATTCATGTTTCCTCAAAATAAAAAGCATGTTCCATCTCAGTATTTCCATTAGGTAAATTCTGTGTCCAACAACCCATGCTTCATTAACCACTGAGTATTTTCAACTTGCAGATTACCAGATTAAATCCTATAATGGTATTATAGTTTCTGTTTATGCCATTTTTTCTACTGTATTGGTTTTACACAGGGACACGTGTTTGTGTGCGCACACGTGCTTATCTGTCACTGTTACATCCGAGGAGCATAAAGAAAACGACACAGAGTCCAGGCTCATGAACAAGTGGAAGCCGAAGCTTTTCTTTAACAATTTTCTGACTACTATATAGGATAGATCGCAAAAAAGTGTGTTGAGTGGCAATAGGTAATTGGTTCCTCAGCCATCCACCCCTTGAGAGGATTGGCCAAGTCTTAAGATACCTATTCCATAATATTTTCAAAGTCAAAGCCATAACAATCTTGCAAAACAGCTTGCGGGTGCAAGAAGTTTAGGAAACTGTGACCTTGTTTAAAATAGTTTACATAGGAAAGACAGTCTTCTCACAGAATATTGAGAAAAGGCTGAAGAATTTCTCTGCTTCTAGCTTTTTAGCACCTACACTTATCTCCTGTTCAAATGTGCCTCAGTGTCCATTTCAGTAGATCTGCTATGGAAGAAAGGTCTCTCTCACTGCCTAGGAGACTTACTTCTTTCTTTTTTTTACTCAGGCAGTTTCTCAATAGCTTCAACCACTGTACAGCCATATGTTAAAGACAAAATGATCTCAGAATAATTGTTTCAGAAAATATGAAGGTTTAAAAAAAAGTACACAGTAAGAAAAAAAAAAACAAAACAGAATCTAAAGATCATTCTCCCTTCAAATTAATCCTCTGAGGAAGCTCAAGACTTGTACTTGAACTTCTGAGGGTGCCAGGACAAAGTGCCTGGCAGCCCTTCTAGTTGGATCTCCTGATCCAGGTGGAGACAATGAACCATTTTGCTTTCATTCAGATATAACACCAAGCTGATGAATTTAAGTTAACTAATATGAACTAAGAGCATACCTTTCACAGAAAAAAGCTTTACCAGAGGTTGAATTTGCTTTGCTACTAGACCTGAAAGAATCTCAGTGTTCACAACAGCTGAGTGTATCTCCTGTTGTTATTGTGATATGAAAGGGAAAGTATGTTTAGAACTCTGCATAGCTAAATAATTCTGAAAATTAGCAATTTTAGACAGGAAATCCTAGCTTACCTTTTGCACCTAAGCATCTTATCACATTATGCTGAATAAGACACATCTCAGATCAACAAATTACAGATTACACTTGCCTGGCACTTTCAGTCCAAGATCTTAAAACACATTCCCTAAAAGTTTAAGCCTCAGAGCACAAGTCTCTAATGCATATTACCAGGCAGGAGGACACCTGAGGAGATCACAAGGAGAACACAATTCCCCTCTGCCTTAAACACAATTCCCCTCTGCCTTAAACTCAAGGTTACAGTCCTTTTCTCGGTGCAAAAAGATGACATGAATCCACCCTGCCAGTGTTACAAAGAAACATCTTCTCTACTTGGCCTGATGCCTAACAGAAAATCACATGTTTTAGCTTAGAAAATATAAAAACATCAGGGGAAAAAAGTTGCTGAAGGTTATTACAGAGATTTTCTGTCTGAGAAACTGCTGTATTGCTACATTTAGCTGGCAGTATTAGTATTTTAAGGTTGGCACACTGACTGCATATGTGCCCTCAGATTCTTCCGAGGTGTATGCATTTTGACATTTAACAAGCTGCTCACTTATTTCATATCTTGCACGTAAAAAAAAATTACCTGGTTCTTGTGTAGAAACCATGGCAATTGCCTCCTGAGATGACACACACTCGCTAACATCTCCATTAAAAGGAATAATGACACTTTCCCCTCGCTGCTGCAGCATCTTCTCCAGCAGCTTGTCCAAATCATCACCTAGATCAGAATTAGCAACACCAAATTATCTGGAAACAATTTCAGACAAACGACATCGAACATTACATACACCCATGTTCTCACACAGCTGATGTCAAATCTGCACGGGGGCAAGGGACTGGAGACACAGGGAAGAGAGAGAGGGAGAATACTTTTATCTACTGATTCACCAATTGGATTAATCAAAAAAAAAAAAAGGAACCATAGTTGTATAATTTCAGCTCTGTGGCTTTACAGCTACTGGTGACATCTGACGATTACAAAGAAACACACACTATAAAACAACCTCTAAAACCTTGCTAAAGGCACAAACTAGAAAACATTTGTGTACTTATGGGTGCCCTGCCATTACATTCAACAGCTGACACAGTGTTAAAAATGTTTTGCCAGAGGGTTATGAATTGCCACTACACAGGTGAAGGAGACAAGCACTCCTTTACACACAGGGAATGGAGAGAAGAACAGAGTGCCTCTCAATGGAGAGAGCAGAGATGTATCCATGTGCATTTTAACTGCTGAACAGGAGACACACCAACCCTAAAGATAGGACTGTCTTTGCTAGAACTTCTGTTTCTTAGAATCACTCACCTAAAGACGTATTTTTGAAATGTGATGCCAGGAAACTAACTTTCCCTGTGATGAGCTCATAACTGATCTCTTTTAAAAATTCACTGGTGGTGAGCATGCTCTCTGCAAGTGCCCGAGATTGATACTGACCTGGAGAAGAGAGGAGAAAAGAGTGAAAGCAAACCTTAATACAGTTTTCTGTCAACACAACCTTTACATCTTAGAAGTGTGGGGCACTCTGATCTTCAATCATGGATCTCCACTGCCTTTACCCAGTAGACTGGGAGAGCAGTCTCAAGTCTACTTCACTAGTGACTGGAGAATTAGTTGATATAACTAACTTTAGCAGGTTCTTTGCTATTGCACATCATTTTGCATAGTTGCATGACAAATTATATTCAAAGTAAGTATTTGCACCTTAGATGAAATGGAGGATTCTGGGTAAATATGAAAAAGTAATTATCCCTAGTGGGGGGGGAAAAAGGTAAAAGAAGTAAAAAATTGGCATTCCTGATTTATCTGCCTACAAAAAGGTGACTAGTCGAAGTTCATTTCTACTCATTCACAAAAAACATCATAGCCAGTCACCAGTGCAGAATAAAAATAATAAAAAGGATAAAAAGGATGAAAAGTGTGTTCTGTTTTAAGCAGGTTGCAGAAGACTCTGCCACGTAAAGTATTGCAGCTGTTACATGACACAAAGACAAACCAACTATTTTGCCACTGAGTCACTTCAAGATATTTTCTAAGGTAATCACACAAACAGTAAAGTCTCAGGCCTCTCAAGAAGTAGTATGACCAGCATTTTTCTAGATCCTCATGGACCTCACTACTCCAAGTCTTGCTGAAGATACAGTAAACTACGACACTGCAGTGCAACAATACAAAGGAGAATAAAAAGAACAAAAGGGATTAAAAAACTGGATCAATAACTCAAAAAAATTGATTTGGCATTGCTATTTGAAGCAGTCTACAAATATACTCACCTAGAACCACTACACAGAATTCATTTCCTCTGATCTTTGATGTGCAAATGGCAACCACATAATCTGGTAGCTTTTGCTGATGTTTCATTTCATTGAGAGACCTCAAGGTCTCCGAGATGCCCTCTGCCAGGGAATTCTGGGTGACAACCACATGCACGAGGTCCCGGGACACACTAGCGATTAACCTGGCAAGCCAAGGGAGTTGACCTGGTGACACAGAGATACACTGAGCACTCATTTGCAAGGATCTCTCTCTCAGAGTGAACTCCTGCATAGCTTTCAACATGATCTGCTCAAATTCTTCCCTCAGGGGTATCTGGTCAGGACCTACAATGAAAACAAACAAACAGAAGAACAGTGTTTCATATAAAAATGTTATTGAACCAGGAACAATTACATGTCTGTCTTGATCTGACAAGCTCCTTCACCACATTTTTTTATATTTAAAAAAAAACACTTGCTGCTCAGTGGATATCTACCCACATGGCTTACTCTTCCTTTTTCATTTTAGAAGCCTTTCTCTTCCATCATCATGCTTTTTTTCCCCTCTAAACAATGAGGTATTCCACCTCACTCCTAGCTTTCCTACCTTCAGCAACTGGTGGGACAAACAAGGGAGTGGGAAAATATGTGCCTTTTGCCTGGAAGAGAAGGATTAAGCATGCAGCCATATGTTTTTGCAGCAGAAAACCAAAATGCTTATCCTTGTAGCCTAATCACAGCCATGCAGCCTGACAAAGCCTATTAAGTGCTCTTTGCTTTGCTTTTTCTCATCATGCATACTAATCAACTAAGCATGGATGCAAATAAACATGTTTAACCTCTTCCTTAGCTAAATTAAATTAAGCAAATCTGCAAGCCTCTAACATAAAGAAGAATATGCAACTTTAGATGTACATTCCCCAGACTCTGTAAACTGTACTGTCAGCTTGAACTGGAAATATAAACCATCCTATCTATCTTAGCATCAGTCCTCCAACTGAACTTCAATTAACATTCTGTTCAGTTAGCTTTGTCTCATTGTCAAACATATTCAGGAACAGTTAAAAACATTCATGAACACAGAATAAAAAGTAACCATAGCTTATATTGCCAAGATCTCGTATCAGTGCCAAAGGAGGCAGCTTCACACTTCAGCAGCTTGCTTTTCTATCACAAAACAGGGGCGCTTAAATATCAGAGATATGTGAAATACTGGGTTTGGTTTTATGTTTTCTTTCAGGCCAGGAAACAGAAAGGTTGTGTGAGAAACAGGGCATGGGTAAACAACCCACAGCACAGAATCTGTAAAAACTGCCACCTGTTGTCATTTTTGCCTTTTTGAGAAGTAAACATATGGAAAGTGCCACCAGCCAATTACCATAGAATGGTAAGACAACTATAGACTTGTAAGTGCAAGGCTGTTTTCATTTTTGATGCAAACTGAAAAATTCTGATGAGTCCAATTTAACACAGCATGGGCGTAATTCTCTCTTTTAGAGTTCTCTTTTGGAAATGTATTTTCTTTTCCCTTCTAAGAAAGCATCACGCATTCTAGGTCCTTGAAGATCTCAAAATTAAAATAAAACCCTAGACATTTATCAGTAGAGAAGAATGCTCCTCTGCAGAAATAAAGTTTACCTAAAACATATCAACCTGTGAAAATGTTACCCACTAGAGAAATAAAAGCAAACTTTTGCTGATTGAGGGAGGCTACCTAGGACACAAGCTCTAAACACAAGGGTCATCATGAATCCAAGAAGATTAAAATAATTGTACAAATGGAAGGGCAGATTCTCAGTATGAGAATACACAGAATTTCACTCAGATTACTTGTAAGAAAGTATGGCAGTCTTTCTTCACAAATATCCAGAGAAATAATGGAACTAATATCAGATGAGATGTAAGACAAAGTGATAGATACTGATTTTGATTGTGAACAGTTTCCTTAAAAAATATGTCAATGTTAAAAGGGAATATATGGAAGCTTCTCTACAGAAATGAGCACGCAAATGATCATCTTGACTTCAAAAACAAAACTGCAAAATAAGCAACATCATAAAATATTAATACCTGAGTTACATCCAGTTGGTGTCCAGTCAAAAGTGGTGTTCCCCAGGGCTCAGTGTTTGAGCCAGTCTGTTTAATATCTATACTGATGGTACGGACAAGGGGATTGAGTGAGATTGGCTCAGTTGGTTAGAGCATGGTGCTAATAATGCCAAGGTAGTAGGTTCAAACTCCATATGGGCCATTCCCTTAAGGGTTGGACTCGATGATCCTTATGGGTTCCTTCCAACTCACAATATTCTGCGATTCTGTATGAGAGCACCCTCAGGCAGTTTGCAGGTGACAGAGGGCAGGAAGGCTCTGCAGAGGGATCTGGACAGGCTGGATCGATGGGCGGAGGACAATGGTATGAGGTTCAACAAAACCAAGTGCCATGTCCTGCCCTTGGGTCACAACAACCCCATGCAGTGCTACAGGCTTGGGAGGAGTGGCTGGAAGGCTGCCTGGTGGAAAAGCACCTGGGGGTGTTGGTTGATGGCTGGCTGAACATGAGCCAGCTGTGCCCAGGTGGCCAAGAAGGCCAATGCCTGGCTTGCACCAGAAATAGCGTGGGCAGCAGGACCAGGGCAGGATCATCCCCCTGTACTGGGCACTGGTGAGGCTACACCTTGAGCCCCATGTCCAGTTCCGGGCCCCTCACTAGAAGAAGGACATTGAGGTGCTGGAGTGCGTCCAGAGAAGGGCAATAGAGCTGGTGAAGGGTCTGGAGCTCAAGTCTGATCGGAAATGGGAGCTGGGGTTGTTTAGCCTGGAGAAAAGGAGGCTCGGGAGGACCTCATTGTTCTCTACAATTACCTGAAAGGAGGGTGTAGCCAGGTGGGGAGCGGTCTCTTCTCTCAGGTAACATGTGACAGGACAGATGTAAATGGCCTCAAGTTGTGCCAGGGGAGGTTTAGATTGGATATTAGCATAAATTTCTTCACCGAAAGGGTTGTTAGGCATTGGAATAGGCTGCCCAGGGAAGCGGTGTATTCAGCATACCTGAAGGCATTCAAAAGACACGTGGATGTGACAGTTGGGGACACGGTTTAGTGGTGAACCTGGCAGTGCTGGGTTAATGATTGGACTCACTGATCTTAAAGGTTTTTTCAACCTAAATGATTCTATGCTGCTGTGATTTTATTCTATTATTCTGTACAGTTTAAGTCAACATATTCAAATGTCATCCATTTCTGGATGACACTCATTTCTGGGCAGACAAACTTCGGGGTGCATCCCACAGAGACTACTTCTCCAACCATCTAAGACAGGAGAATTGCTGGAATAAGCCCTTGCTTTGAGCTTTTGACTATCCCTTCCACTCAAGACAAAGCCTTGGTCTTGCCTTGAGTCTGGATGTGCATTTGGATATTAAAACTGCAAAACACCTCTGGGTGTCACAGCACATAACATATATAGTCAAAGTGATTCAAATGTACCACAACAAGAGAGAAGGCAGAATGATTTCAGAATTCTAAACAGGTGGTATTAACAAAGAGTCCAGAAATCTCCTTCAGCCAGAACACAGAGCATCTTAGCACTGCACAGGCTGAGATTGTGTTTGTAGAAATGGCAGTGCAATTGTAAAAAGCTGACAATTACAGATGATGGAATGTAACCCATACTGCAAATATGGGCATTCTGATGTATAAAAACAAAGCTTGAGAATACCTCACCATGAATGCTGCCAAAGATAACAAATGTGAAATCCGAGTAAGTCCAGGAGGCAGACTTAAAAAAAACCCACTAAAATCAAACACACTTCTTCATCTTTTTTTACTTATTCCTTTATCACATTCAGTGGATTTTATTTATAGCAACGCTATGGCTTGCAATCACAGGCTTAACTATGTATAGTCTTCATAGAAGGTTTAAAGCATCAGAAATGCATTTGGTTTTTTCGCTTTGATTTGTAATAACATCATGAGTTGCTCAGCTGACTTCTGAAAACACAACAGCATCATCCTACAATTAATGTCATAATTTTACAAGAAAACTGATAGGAATTCTCAGCTATATCCTTTTTTTTTCCAAAAAAGGAGCATTTCCATAGGTAATATTCTTATAATCTGTGATCACAGTCATCTGCAGTTATATTTTGTACAAGCAGTGAGATCTGAAAAAAATTAGGCAAGACTCTGTCTTTTATGCTTTTGCCTGCTTTTTTATCTTTGCCTTTATCTTACTCTTTCGCAATATACTCTGGAGAAAAGAAAAACATTTGAGTCCTACTTTCTCAAGAAAAAAATGAGGCTTATATGAATAAATTGTTAATTTATATGTGTATTTGTCTCTTCTTGTCAAACACTTTTGAAGCTGGCTGCCCTCCCATCATCTTTAATCTGCTTTGATTTAACAAAATGGGACAAAGGCTACAGTTCAGTGCAGCTGTCACGATTCCAACAGTTTTGAGTTTACAGCAATATTCAAACCAGCAACATGTTTTGAGCCCCTCCTCTACAGAATGTTTTTACTTTTCTCCTCATTAGGCTCTTTCATGTTACAGTGCTGGCACCCGTCTCCACATAAGGTCAAATAGGAAACTATTCAGCTGTGCACAGCTAAGAACAAAAGCCAAACTAAACACCTGCTAATAAGGGAACTGCTTTATGCTGAAGGCACGGTGCTCAATAAACACAGTTCAGCTACAGAAGCTTTGCATGAAGTCTCCTCTAGTTTGCAGCAAGTATAGACTTGCTGCATCCATCTAAAGTTAGACTTACTCATAGAGTGTGATTCACTGACTCACAAGTTTCAATAAATAGTTTATTTTTAATTAAATGGAAATGCTGTTATCAGCTGGCTAAAAATTTGCAAACTTCCTCTATCAATCCAGAACTGTGTGAAGCACATGGTCTTAACATGCAGACTCCACAAACTTCCCAATAAAGATGAAAATGTCAAATAACAAATTTAAGCCCACTGAAAGAAGGTAACAGAAAAACATCCTGTAAAAAATTAAGAAACCCTCTGTCAGCTCAAACAAGGCATCCAATGGACTACTGAGGCAGAGAATGATAAATAAAGGTAACAGGTCACTTAGAGAGTAAATGGTTTCCTTCCTGTCTCTTACAGAACTGTAGCAAAGTGCAAGCACTCAGGGGTGAAACCTGCACGGAGCACGTTTGCTCCCCAGATTGTATGGTTATCAGCAGTTGTGCTGCTTTTGGAACACCTGCATATTTCATACCATTATGTATTACAGATGCACTGTGCTCTTCCCAAAAGTAACTTCACATTCCTCTATGGCAAGTAGCATCTTTTCAAATACAAAAGTTAGGGTGAGACTGCCACGGAAGTTTCCCAACACTATCCTGCATTATTAACTTCTAAAACCTTGCTGTTACCACTGCTCTTTTTACTCTAAGGTAGGGAAACTGACTGGACCTGCAATAAGAGAAAAAAAAAATGTGGCTTGCTGGTTTGCTCTCAAACTTGCAAAAAGTCCATTTCAAAAACATTTACAAGAATGAGATATTCACTGAATCACTTGCCTTAGTCTGAATAACAAATGTGGTTTTCATGTAAACAGTGCTGTCACCAAAACAATGACAACCATCACACATCTGCCAGCATTTGTCACAAAACTGAATAAAACAGACCGAGTGTCCTTAGAAAGGGCTGTGATAACTGATGGTTTGATACCCTAAGCAAATGAGTTATCTGCATTGCAAATCCATTTCACAAAGGTGACCTGGTCAATCCCCATATGGAGAGCAGAAGCAGTATCAGCCTTTAAATTCACTTCACCTCTTCAGTTTCAGGAACGAAGTGGCAAAGTCACATACACTAGATGGAGCCACTTGCCTCTTCTAGCCATAAAAGTAGCCAGAAAACTGGCCCTAAAAAGGACATAAGAACGTATGGAGAAAAAAGGACAGTCACAAATAAAACCAAGTGCTTATGACAAATTGCTTACCTAGTTGGACAAGATATTGAATAGTTAAAAGTATCATATTCTCCACACTTAGCAGCTGACTGCTGGACAAACCCAAGAGATCCAAATCCTTGTTTTCCAGCTGAGGAATCTTGTAGCAGTTCACCAGCAAGGGACTTACAACAATATCACCAACATTTCCATAGAAATAAGGTAAAGTGCCATAGCCTATGATAAAAGAAACAAATTACCCCCAGAAACTCACAAAATTTGCCATTACATGAAATCTTGCACAATGATACATTTCCAAATTTCTTCTTAAGGCTGTCTGGCAAAATACATTGCATCAATGACTGGTTTTGGTATTATAACTGCTTAAAAAATAAATTACAGGCCAGGGATCCTCTGCTGTGTTTTACAACAAGTGATCACATACATTTGCAAGAACTATCACTAACTGCATGCCAGCAGCGTAATAATTATTGTTATCCAAATATAGATGAGAATATTATCTATTTGGGTCTTAGCCTGCCCTTTAAATACAGATCCTCCATAATATAGTGCACAAAGAAGCAAAATCAATGAAAGCAAAAGTACATTAATCTTAACAATATAAAAGCAGCATAAGTCACATTAGCATTGATTCAGCCACTGTGGTATTGCTGTGATTGATTTCACTTTTTTGCCACCTTTCTATTTGGTTTTCATAAACAGGTAAAATAAACATCGACAACTAAATATGCCATTCTGTAAGGTAAAGCACATGAGCACAGGCTAACTCTTCCTTTCCTTCAGAATGTTTTTCGTTTCAAAAAAAAAACATTTCCACAGAGATTTTGCCAAATCCATCCTTTTGGGTACATCTGGTTCTGTACTATTAATAGGATGCTGTTTCTCAGGGCCACTAACATTTAGCCTAACTGAGGACTTAATGGCAGCTCTCCAAGAGCCTAAGGGCTGCGTTCAATTTGCACTTAAGCTGATGGCTGTAGGCACCCTCATCTTTAATAAGGAAGTGTTTCTCTGAAAACCATTAGAGCACCATCCTAGAGCTTTATAATCGGCTTCCAGAAAACAACACCAAGCAAAACAAACCAGAAGCATAACCCTATCCTTGACAGATTTACTGGGGTAGATGGCCCTGTTAATTCTCCAAGAACTGTGTGTATTAAAATTATCTGTGCAAGTGAAGACTTGGAGAACTTCTCAATTTCTTCAGGAATGGGAAATTATTCCAGGGACTATATTGATAGGCATGTTCTGTTGACAGTGAAGCTACTTTATACGACCTTCTATACTACACTGGACCTAAAAGAAGTTTAGAGTCAAAAAAAAGTCACTCATTGAAATTTCGGCAGCATTGGCTGACCCATCTTTTTTTATACAGTATGCCCAAATAGATCAGGTTGAAAGGAATAGTCACATTAAAAGTCATACTCTTTAAGTAAAAGCAATGTCTTTCTAAGGGTTAACAATGTACTTTATACAGCTGAAGGATTTTAAAAGCCTGAAGCCTGATCTGTTATCTCAATTGCTTACAAGAACTATGAACTATAAATGACAAAAAGTTAGCATGATTTACTTCTGTTTAGTACAAATCAATTTTCTGGTTCTCATGTAAAATTCTGGGGCTTCAAGATCTGAACTATAAATCCTGCAGGAAACATTTGCTTAGTTTGTAAGTTGTTTATACCGGAAAGCTATTTTCATTACTTGGAAATATTTCTCTTCTTGGGTTTTACAAAAATCTTATTTGTGTAAAACCTAGATTTGGCCAGTGGTTCTGCATAAATTTGACCTAGCGGTGACCTGTTTGCAAATCAGGATCTCCAGAAATTGCCTGACTCTTAGTTTTAAATATTGAGCAACCAAGGGAAACTATCTGTGACAAACCAACTTGGTACTGTACTGAATGCCAGAACCAACAAAAAGAAATAAAACCCCCTTTCTCCTGGGGAGCATGGAGTAGTACAAAATGCAGCATTTGATTCCCCAGTGTAAGACTTACCTATCAGAATCACTGGTCTGACTCCCGAGTTATTCAGCAGGTTTTCAGGAACTATTACAGTCTCCCCTGCTGGGATGGGTTGAGGCTGTAAAATTCCAGTTAACATGGCTTGAGGAACTGGGACTGACAAAAGAGGCTCTATAAAATAAAGAAAAGAGAAACTTCCATTACTAAAAAGGCTCATACTGTGATTTGGCCTTATGAACAAATAAGAAAAAAATTACTGCAAATCACTAACTGTAATAAAATTCAAAAGGTCTCTGCATTTCCTGCTATAGTTTTAAGTAATTTAAATGAAGAGCCTGTATCCTCCTGTAGCCCCACCCCTAAAATAAAACTTTTTCTGACCACTGTATTGTTGGTGAGAATGAGAGAGCAAAACACAGGTTTGAATATGCATCTTTAAACAAAGCCAAGTACCAAGCCAAAAGGCCACCCCTCAATACTGCCTCTCAATACAAGGGAACAAACTGCTTCAACCTACAATATATGTAGATAAGAAAAATAAAAGCAGGCCAAAATCTCAAAGCTGCCCTTAGATAGTTGCTACAATGACAAAAATCAGGCTTTACTCATGAAAGAGCATGAGCAGCTTTCATAAGTAAAGGAAACCAAGTGCAAGAATTTTGTAATCTGTAATCAGGTTTCAGAGTAAGGCCTGCTTCACAAGTTTCTTAGGCTTCATTTGGTGGTTTGCAACCACTTTTTCAAACCATGCCATCAAAAGAAAAACATCAAAGGCAGGATGAATGAATGCGTATGTTTTACCAGGAAAAACTGTTTATCCAACAGAAAAAAGTACTACTAAAGACTCATAGAAAATGGAGTCCACAACAGAGGTAGATTAGTGGAGACAAGCCCAACAAAAAGGAGAGGTTGCCTTATATCATGTCTCTTCAGCAGGTTTCTGAAGACAGAAACTGACAAAAGCTGCAATTTGAGGTGTTCAGGTCAGCAGGGCTGCACTACCACCTAACCCTTCTTCCTGTGATGAATACCTCTGAAAATAATTCCAAAATATCTCCATACCAAGCCCTCAAAAGCCGAGTTAAAAATACATTGTGCATGTTGACAACTGGCTTTTTTTCATTCCTTGGATGCTTATTCGCTCACTCCACAGAGAGTAAGTTACCGCTTATTCCCCTTTACAAAATATGCTCAATCTCACAACTGAAAAGTCCTCAAATAGTGAACAGTTTTATTAACAGTTGTAATACAGAGGTATCTACATGGATATAGGTGAGTGCTTGTAATGAATTCTATTTCATATCATGATATTAAGCTCCTACAGCTTTTCCATGCACAACTAACATTTGGTCTCACTTTCTGCTTTTAACTGAAGATGACCTAGTGGATATCAGTGTCCTTTGTTAGGCCAAAATTATATAAAGCTGTTTTTCCCATGAAGAAACAGAGTGTACAGTTTCTGTAGCATCCCATACCAGACGGAGACACAAAAGTCAAGGTGAAGACTAATGAAAATCCTTGAAATATATTCATATATCCATACATCTGCACAATTTTAGAACAACCGAGTTACAGTTGGGGGACTATGGATTCTTTTTAGCTTTATATTTTTAATAATATTATTTGCATCTTTCTTGTCTCTCTCTCCCCCAGTAGTTTTTACTTCCCGTGTCACATCTTAGATTACAACAATGAAGACCAGGCAATCATGTGTGCTTCTCTGGGGCACCTGAAAAACTCTCCATGGTGTTCTTAAAGACTTAGACAAGAGCGGTTATGTTTGCTGTGCACCACGTAAGAGGTGCAGCACAGGGCTGCTGGGCTGGCTGAGTTCACACTTTAACAAAAAACATCTTGGTAACATTCAAGTTTTACCTGTTCTTGTCAAAGGCCGGATTGTAGGAACAGGTACTGCTAAACCAGGAGGAGGGACTGGGGACCCAGGAGACCATCCTCGGTGACGTTTCTTCGGTGGTCCAGAACTGGACATAGATGCTGGAAGGAAAGGAAAATCTGATTCTAAACCCTGTCCTCCCAGATGACCAAATTCCAGCCCACACTCCATTGCCCACTGGTGTTGAGTGGTCATCACAGAGCACCAGAGGTTCATACCTAGATTTACATGAAACCAGACTACGATGCGAAAAATATTGTTACCTGTGTTAAGCATTATCATTAATGGTCATGCCGAAAAGCAAATGGATCTGTAAAGACTGAATGGTAGGAACAGCTACAATCGGAAGAAGAACAAAATCACAGATTTCAAGCTCAACATCCAATGCAGCTTAGAATAAAAGAACAGAGATGTTTTCTTTACCTTGGTCTCCAGCTGCACAGCCAGGACTTGGAGATGTTGAGTGAGGCACTGGCCGAGAGACTGTAGAACTCAATGCGTTATTTCTTCCTCCATTAGCGTTTCCATTAGCAACATCCGTGGCACGCAGTGAAAGAGGAGCTGAGTATAATAAAATACAGAGTGTGTGGCTTGAGACAATCTTGAAAACAAACAAACAAAATAATACAGCCACACACATACATAAAAGAACAGGGCAAGATGCACCACTGGAAAAAAACACACTCCGGGGAAAGCATGAAATGTACTCAGCAGAGAAACATTTGGGCACAGATTGAAAAATCTGAGCCTTGAAAAGGGGTGTCCAGATTTCAAGGTGGGGAGAGATAGGTGGAAGAAAAAAACCTCCAAAAAGCCCCACCAAAATACAATAGAAAATTACACAAACACAAAATTATTGGGAAGTTTGTGACACTTTTTTTTACACAGTGAATTTTTTTTGAAACAGACATCGTGAATTCAGTTTGTAAAGATTTCTAAGCCACTTGTGTGCATCTACATCATTTCCCCCCAGTCATCCATATGCCATGCACAGTAATTCACTACAGGGCTCTCATCTAAAGCCTTAGCAAAGGACACTGGGCAGGGGATGACAGGGCAGTTTGCTGCTAAGTGTACATAGCCTGAGCATTACTGAGGCAAACCATGCCTAATTTTGCTACCTCTGCCTCGGGTAATCCTCCAGTCCCAGCAACCCTGACACTCTGGCATGACCTGCTATATCCAAGCCACAAAATGAAACCACAACGACATATGATCACAAGAAGTTACCATCACTCATCTGAGCTCATTCTCATTCTTTTTCAGAACCCAGTTTTTGCAGAATGAAAAAAAAAATGGCATAAACTGCACAGAGCCAGTGGAAACTACAGCTCCTTGCTGATATCAGCCAGCTCCACAAGGATTTAGCTCCCAGGAACATATTCCAGGAGCAACACCAGGAGATGGTGCAGCAGCTTGCTGATGGCAGCTGCAACAGGAAGTGTTAGAGATGTGAGGATTTGGCTTAAAACAATGCAACTCTCCAGCTGCAGACATCCAAATAAACTCTGACACAAAACTCTCTGGTTGCCAAATACAAAACATGAATAACCTCACTTGCCCATTGTAAGCTCCCCATTGGTACTCTGAGTCAACAATTTTGTATGGACAGATATGGTGGACATGGGTCAGTTACAGAAGGGGCTGAAAAGCTGGGAAGAAATTTCAGTGCAAAATAAAATCACACAAGTATGGAGGGGGGAAAGGGTATTTTACACAAAGAACTGTTAATGATTTATTAGATACAACACAATATTATGTACCATAACAGTATATATTGTATTAAATAGCAGATGTAATACATTGTGTACAAAGTGTAATGCTCATGTGCATATACATACCAAATAAATGGGTATCTTTTCTTATTCAAGCATACTGTCCTGCAATAAGTGTGATAATTTTTTTTATTGCTTAAAGATTAGCCAGCTAAAGTAAAAAACAATCAGATTATCACAACAGAGTGCCAGTGAGGGACTTAGATATCTGTCACAGTTGAGGGTTATAATTTATTAAATACTCAATACAGAAATAAGCAATTGAAACAGCAGAGATAGTAAAACTCCTTTAAATGAGACTAAATTCCACTAAATTTATGTTGAGGAACTACAGCTGTTAGAAATGCAGAACTACACAAAGCTCTCAATTACTGAGGCAGGAATCAGTGTGATATCAAGAGGGGACATTTATGCTCTCTTACATATCTTAGGAAGTGCAGAGAGAGATATCACATGGACTCCTACCAGGATGTTAAATCTGAAAGCCAAGGTGTGGCTCAAGCTTGGGGACAGTAACAACTGCAAAAATTTCTGTGCCAAAGACTGCAAGAATATGAGAGTTCTGGAGAATGCTAGTGAATGTTTTCCTTTCCCTTTTCCACCAAAAAAAATTACACTCTTTTCTTGGCCATTAAGCTGATGATTCCCTTGACTCTCAGGTGTTTTGGAAAGCAAAGCCATACCTGCAGCAAATGCCTTTCCTACGAGCTGTACTGACAGAGCCAGAGGTTTCACAACGTTCTTGTTCCGGGAGGGGTCTTGTGTTCCACTTAAGTTAACAGCAGCAGAAGATGATTTTGCTGGACTGAATACTGACGGATCTGAGAATATAAGTTGTTTAATTAATGATTAAAAATTTTATATATGTATAATTTTTATTATATACAGATTTATCTAAACTCATCTCTGCATAAATTGCTAACAATGTTTTTACACTCGTAAGAAATTATCATGTATCAGGAGCTACAACAAACATTTAACTGGACATTTCTAGTTCTTACAATCTACTGAACCCATGAATGATCTCTTCCACAATATTTTGCATTCACACACACATTAAAAAAATATTTTAACTGTAGAAAGGGCTATCGCACTGCTCCTCAAAATAGCTTCGTGGGATAGGCAAGTAAACACAATTATCTCATGGTTCATATGAGGAAGCCAAGACAAAGAGCTTACGTAACTTGCAGAGAGCAAGCATAGGGAATAAGCACTGGAATAAGTTGCCTAAAGAGGTTGTGGAATCTCCATCACCTGAGATTTTCAACAACAAGCTACTGAATCTCTGTCAGACACAGCTGAGCTTGACTAAGGGCAGAAAGAAAATGAACCCAAAAACATAGCCTCCTTACAGCACTACTGTCTATAAAACCATAAAAAGCGTATGCCCATTTATAAATCTGGGTAAAAAATTAAGGATATTTGAGCCCAAACTCTCTGCATGAATTAACAGACTTCTTAGAGCACTTTACCAAGGCTAAAAATTATAAATCTTATTTTATAGAAGGATAAACTGAAGAACAAACAAATTTTAATATTTGCCCAGTATAAAACTCATTCCAAACCTCTCAACATGTAAGTCCCTTTAACATCGAGCATTTCATAGCTGCAATTTACTTCAAGAAAAATTTGGCATTTGGATGCCGATACACTGGCAAATCCAAATTCTTATAACCAGAGTGAAAGAATGTTAACTCAGCATCTGTCCAGAAAGCAGTTTGCAACAAGCAGGCAAAGTAGGCTAAGTTCACCTACAGCTGTCCTTGGAAAACAGCCAGCTAAAGAAAACAGAAGACAAAGACCACCTTGATCTGCCAAACACATTCACCCTCAGGCCACACACCATTTGGTGAAGGAGGGTGGGAGGAAGCTATGCTTTGCCAGACAGAGTGAGTGATATGAGGAACACACACAGAAGCCTCTGCTGCTGCTGTCTCACCAGAAAACCTTGTCCATGTTCACAGGAAATAAGCTGAATGGCTAACAAAATACACCACCAGGGCAGGGCCTTTGGAGGGAGACGCTGGTCTGTCATTAAATATGATGTAGCAAATACGTAGTGTTAAAGGTTTCCTCAAAGTAATCTGTCCAGAAGCTTTGGGGATTTTTTTCCCCATCTCTAGTTCGAATACATTTTCTTGAAATTTTATCTGTGAATGTGGATGTGGCTGGTATATGTTTAAACACCACACTAAGCAGGACTTGTAGTTATTAATATACCAGTTATTAAAATTCTTCATCTTTCTCTTGTAAAGCCTTGTTTCTAGTTGCTTAACACCTGAACTGAATTTTCCACTCTTGAGTGTCTGTCTAAAACCAAATTTTTGATACTGTATGCCCATAACTACCTACATGTATCTTATAGAACTCAGAGACTGAACTGCTCACCAGAAGTAGTTACACAACTTTTAAAGGGATAAAAGGGTATGAGTTGATGAGGTACTGAAAACAATTTCAGGAAACAACCTGCTAATAAGTAGTCCTGTTTTAAAACAACCGAGAAGCAAACTCCAGTAGAAAGAGCTATGCAGAATCTAGAAAAGAAAAAGTCAGAAAAGCCCTCCATTATAGGTGACACATGTCAGAATTTATGCCACTGAATAGAAGGTGCTCTCCCCCCTTCACCCAGTCACAGGGGATTCATGTGTATGTATGTGGCATTATCTTCACTAGAAGATAACAGCAGAAGGAGATGAAAAGGTTTTGACAAGCCTGACCTAGGAGTACAAACAGTGACACACAGAAACACCAAGCAGACTGAAAATGGCAGGGAGTGATAAGGAGAAAGCCGTATATAAAAGGTGTATCTATTAACCTGGCAGATACAATAGAAGACAAAGCTGTGTAAATATTAGAATTCTTGTTGTTCCAAATAAATATGTTCTCATGCATCTGCACAGTTCTCATGCCTGGATCTGGAAGCCAAGGGATCATGCAATGAAATGCAGATGTGTTTAAACCACACTGTCATTAATTTTACCCAAAGCCTGAAGTATTTAGCTTCCTCAACAGAGACAGGGGCAACCACCTGAGGGAAGTGCCTCTGAACATACTAATCAGTGATTACAATTTCATATGAATGCCTATGTTCAGCTTTTGTTTGTTATTCCTTTTAACAAACTTTACAAGTGGAAAAAGTATTTTAACCATCTTGCTTTACATCTGCATTTCATACTCCTCTAAAGAAATAAATGGTTTTGGACATTCATAGCAATTAATAACAACAATTAACAGGCCATTTTCTCCTGTTTTTAGTTTTTCAAGAAATAGCACGAACAGAAACAAAAACATACAACAGCATAGATGAAGCTGCAATAAAGCAATGAGGAAAAAAGCTCAAACAAAAGCACTTTGTCTACTTGCAGTAAATAAATAAAACATGAAATTAAAACGCTGCTTCTTTGTCAGTCAATGTCTATCTGATTTTTATAGTTTCTCCTTATTTAAGTATAACATTAATAGCTTTCTAGAATAGTTGGGAGACACCTGTTAGCTCACGTAACACAAACCCACTGTATGCATATGGGGAAACTGCTATTCTAAGTACACCTTTGTGTGCAATAAAATTTAAATACATAAGGAAATAAGCAAGTAGATAAAATCAAATCTGGTCCCTCTCCCTAAAAGGAGATTATTTTCCTTTTTAAGACAAATAGCCTAGTTTATATACTAAGTAAACACTTCCCTATAAATGTGTAATTGAAGTTTTTTGAGATCCACAAAAAAAAAAATTAATGAAACAAAGACAGGCAGGCACAGAATCAAATAAATTAATCACAAGATCATTTAATACTTTTAAATCAACTGTTGTTTTGAGACTAATCTAACCTTCACCCTCACCTGGGCCTTAATCTTTGCCAAAGCAAATTTTGAAAGGCATCCTCTCCAGTGTAATCTATACATGGCTCAAGGTAAATATCCAGTTGTTTACAGCATCCCTGACCCACCAGTGTCTGAGGTAACTTACCACCCCCAATGGTTATCTTTACAGCACTTTCAGCTCCTACCTGTCTGAGTGAACCCTGATTTGTATCCATTAGCTGATCCACCCTCTGGGGTCGTGGACGGTGACACCGAAGGATTTGGTTTAGCAGACAGGCTAGCAGCAGATGATTGCCTGCTTCTACATTCTGCAAACGAAGCAGCTACAGTACATATTAACAAGGCCTGCCTTCCAGCAGCAAAGTTCAGCAACACGGCGGCGAAAGGTGACAAAATGTTAAGAGCATACACAGAGCACGTACAACAAACAGCGGCAAATGGCAGCATTCAACGAAAATACGGATTCACAGTTTAGTCAACTTTGTCTTCTAATTAAGAAAACCTCCCTTGGGACCACACAGGGGGCCAGGCAAATACAGACCAGATGCTGCAAAATGGCAAGGGCCCTCAGATCACAGCTTCCAAGAGATTTGAAGGTAGTGGACACTCAATGACTTCTGTGGCATAAACTGTATACAAACCGTCATATGTTGCCCTTTAAAAGGAGAAATTGTGCTGAAACCCAGATTCTTAATATGCCTCCACAAACCTTCAGGGAGATCTCAGCACCGTGAGTGTCTGTCTGGATGAAAACTGAGTTGAGGGAGGAGAAAGTCACCTTGAAAACCACACATTCATCTATTTTTAAAACTGAGATCTAATCAGGATTATTTTAAAGAGAACGGGGTGTTTAAAAGCACTCTTCTTCTAATTAGACCTATAATATAAGTGAAGGGTTACCAGATGCATGGCAGCTATATGGGGATAGAACCTATCAAAGTAATGCCCATGAGGTTGACTCTTGGTTGATTTTCTAAACTTCCATGGGTGCTTAGAACACTTGCAATTAGCATATAACCAACACTGAAACCAGTATCTGCTTCTTCCACATGTGCATTACTCCTGACTGCATTTACCAGGACACACACCAACCCCAAATGCACGAGCATCAGGGAGGGGTTTCAGAAAAAATATTCCAGAAGTAAAATAAGGTTTCCTTTGTCTGTGTTTGGAATTTCACTACCAAATAAAATATTTGTGTCATTTTTGCGAAAAATGCTGTTGAAAAGCCACATACACTCTAAAGCAGTAGTTAATTATCCTTAATGGAGAAAAGCAGCTGAAGCCAGGATCCCTTTGAAACACTAACTGATACAAACTATAATCACTCATACAGCTCGGAGATAACCATCTCTTTCTGGTGTCATGCTGGTATTCACATGAGGATGTGACTCTTCAGATGTCTGTCAGTCCTCCTGCAGAGCTTCCCCTCTCCTCACATCAACCTTTTTGGAACAACAGGGGCCAGATCGAACTCTGTCTTCACTGAGTGAGACTGCAGATGAAAAAATCAGGCAGTCTGCATATAAACCAACTATGTAGACAGTGAGTAGGTAAACTACTCTTTCCTTGAGTCTTTGCATGGTTTTAGCTCCAAACACCTGCATCCTCCAATAAGAGACTCCATGGCTACTTTGCCTTGGGATCACAAATGTACCCTCTTGTAGCACATAACATCACACAGGCTGCTCTGGTAGAAGGTAAGACCAAGTGTAAAACACTGCAAATGGCAGGAGAATCCAAGTTTTTTCTTTCCCTGAGATCACTGACCTGAGCTTTCTTAATTTTATGGCATGCTAGCGGTCCTCAGGCATTAGACAGATTGAATTGCACCTGCTAAGATGAGTATCAATGGAAAACCAATGTTGCAGCCCTGGCTGTGAGTCACTTTGCTTCAGGCACATAGAAGAATCATCAGACTGAGCAACCTCTTTTCTTCTACCAAGATGACTGCACAGTCTAAGATGAGCACATCTAGGGCTCCCACCAAAAGCATGGGGACATGGAAGAGTGTTTACAACTGCATGGTTATTATTAAGACTTAAACTTCTTTGGCAAAATCCAGACTTCAGTAAAATCAGTGAGAATTTTTCCTTCAAGTAGGTGCTTTTTGAATGCATACATTTTCAAGAGCAACTTTCAATTTTTCATTCAACATCACCCCTAAGAGCATAAAACACCCCTAATTGAATGGGCACCTTTATTACCTTTCCAGCAAATAAGGGGTCCCTTTGACAGTACACCTTGGGAGCTTCTTACTAGGTAGTACTTTAAGTGCTTCTGCTTCTTTGGCTGAGTGGTTAATTTCAGGTTGATATGATTGGAAAACTCTGTGAAGTACCGAAATCCTCTTTCTCCACAGCCTATACAATTCCCAGAAAATCCTGGAAGAATGAAGCAGAAGATACACAAACAGATTAAATATCTTGTAGTATCTGCTAGGAATAAGGCCATCTAAACCCACCTGCACATCCAGTTCCAAGTGACTGGAGGCCTCCAGCCAGCCGGCCTCTGCAGGCACAGCGCATGTGTGTCAGTCTTAGCTCTTCTGAAACTCCTCCATCTCTCTGGGGCATACTGACTCATGCCAAAATCCTACCACCAATTTTCCACTCTACACAGTACAGAGAAGAACAACTGCTTGGGAGGGGGAGAGCTATGTTGCCACGCTAGGAAATTTCCATGAGGAAAAAAAAAAAAAGCTATTTTTTCTACATTAAAAAACCATGAGTTCCAAACTGCAGACATAACATCTCTCTCAAAACAGTGGCTAATCTATCAGAGCAACTCCATATGACTGAAATTAACTTTAACATAAAATAAATTTTCCCTGAGACTTCTTAAACTTTCCAAGTAAGCTGAACTTTACATTTTATTAAAGTGTTGAAAGCAATCATTTGATGTCAAGATCCGCATGGCAAAGTTAGGAGCGCTTCAGAATAGCTAAAAAACCCTACAGCCTCTCATGAAAGCAACAAATTTAGAAACAAAGGCAGAAGACTGCTTTTCTGCAACATTTCCAACAACGTTTCAAAGAAAGGCGTGAAAATTTGAGTTGAGGTCTGGAGAACAGGGGGCAGACTAAGAATTATAAGCAGCCCTGATTACCAGTGCCATTCACAGCTATGTTAATGGGAATCTGGCATAATGATGGCACCAGTCTAACATTTCATAGAACAAAGCATGAGACCCCATGAGATGGGTCTGCCTTAAAATCTTTGCTGTTTGACTCAGTCCTCTATTATCTAATGCTGAACAATTAAGCTCCCCTGGTTCACTTGCCATTCCACTCATCTCTGAATTGCTTTCAACCCTTAATGAAAAAATATTCTCTCTGGAATGTCAATAATTATTTATAAAAGTGCTAGCAGATTAATAGCTAGTGGAAATGCTTTACTTTTGTTTGTTTGGGTTTTTTTTCCATTTACTACTCAGTTCAAGATCTGTAAGAGAATCGATTTTTCATTCTTGCTACTATCATTATTTTCCACAAGGACAAACACCTTGGAGAATGCTGGTTCCTACACTCACCTGTCAGCCAAATTAATAGGTTTATGACAAAGATATTCAGTGTTTTTAGCGAAATGCCTTATCCATAAAACTCTTATTAATTAGGCCACTGTCTTTAGCCTTTCTGAGCCTCATTGTCAGCTTGGATGAGCATGCCAAGAAGCAAATTTCTTCATCCTGTTTCCTCTGTTTCTCCTGGGACTGAATCATTCTTTCCTTTCTCCCTTGCAGCCCACAGGACCTGCTGGTATATCTCCACAGTCTTCAGAAACAGTCACCAGGGCCTCACAGAGCTACTGAGTCAGTTCTTTGCTCGTAGGTGCCAGGTACAGAAGCCTCGAGGCACTTCAATACATCAGCAATGCCAGAGACGTGAGTCACTGGGCTCCTTATCAAATGAGACCAGAGATGATAGATGGATACAAAGCTGGGATGGGGGGAAGGCTTACCAACAAAGACAAGTAGTACCACACTTAATCAGGTTTAAACACCATCTGCCTGTCCATCAGATAGTTCTTATTGATCACCTCCTGACACTTCCCCTGCTTAGCAGGGGAGAAGCTCCTCTGAATCCTGAAGTGTACCCCAGAGTATCCCGTTATCCCACATCCCCAGGTGTACCCAGCGAGGGCACATCACACCACAGCCCCTATCTAACTCAGGCCAGTGGCATTTCTGCCTTAGGCCTAAAGGTTTACAGTGTGTAGTAGCATATCAAATGGATTTAATGGAGAGACAACATTAAAGCACAAAACAAAGCTGTTTCCAATAGTTACATAAAATATTGCTGGTCTGGACCAGAATTTGAGCAGTGCAGTTAAATCAGGGTATCTATCCTTTGTTGTAATTTCTTTCCTGTTGAAAGGTCTTTCTGAATATATCCTAGGCAGAACAATGACTGTAGGGACAAATGAGAGAGTAAATTCAAAACAGGCTAAAGAAGTCAAAATACGTTAAATTACTTTTACCAGCTTGTTAAAATGTGTACCAGTTGTGATCCAGGCAGGAAATCTAGGTGCACATAGGCCTGTCTTCAATTACCAACAGACATAGCTGTATTAAAATTTTAAACTTCATAAATGTAACAGATTAGGACATAATGGGGGGCTTGGGGGGGCGGAGTCCCTATGTACTGGGTTTTGGGAAGCAAATTGCTCTCAGAACTTCTACTGAGAACAATGATCTTGGTGAAGCCAAGGCCAGAAATCATACCTTAATCCACAAAAAAATAGATCATTTTCAATACTTGCATGAGCATATTTCTTCTTAAATGAAAATGCTGTAAGCACCAGCAGAGATAAAGAGTATATGGACAGTTCACATTTAGAATGCCAGGGCTGCAATTGACTTCTGCCCCCACAGAAATCCACGAGATTCAATTGTGGTTAATTGTGGAACCAGGGACTTGTTTTAAAATGGGCTTTTAAGGCAGGTTCATCTACAGATTTGATTTGATTATATCAGTCCTCTCCTCAACATATTTCTAATAGAAGGTTATATAGCTGAAATTACATTAGATAGTTTTCAACTGGCTTTTTTTCTCTGAATTATTATGGCACAAAGGAAAAAAGATCTCTTACCTAAAAGTGCATTTTTTCCATGATCATCTGGCAAAAACCGCTTGTCAACAGCGCAGACCAGAATGTGCTCAGGAAGGTTGGGAGATTTGGCTCCTACTAACAGGAAGCCTGCTGGGATATCAATTTGCTCCATGCACAGAGATACTAACCGTAAATCCTTGCCTGCTTGACAAAAACCTACAAAACAAAGCAAAACAAATGATAACTCTTCAAAAGAATTCATTTCATTTTCTTCGTTTTATCAGTTACGAAAGCAAATGGGGCTTCACAACTTGATGCTGTAACTGCAGTTTTAATATATCCTTTTTAAGGGAAATGGAGGAAATTGAGATAGCATCTCATCAGAACCACTAGCTGAGGGTTTCAAAGACAATAGATAGCATTATTTTAAATATGCTGAACATATACAGGCACAGAAGAAATTTAAGTGTCCAAACACCAGACATCAAATGGCTCTGAATCCAGATTTTTTCAAAAACAACCAAAATAAGAGGGCAAGCTTGGGATTTAATAACAGAAAACAGCTCTTAAAACATGCCAAAGATTATTTTTTCTTTCCCAAACTTAAGTTTACAGTTTTTTCAAGAGAAACAATTTTGTCTTTGTTGCTTGTAAAAGGTTAGCATTGATAGATAAACACTATTAAGTAATACAAAAGAATGATAAAAATTGATGACTGAAGTTTAGTACTGGCTACTAAAAATTATTTTATTGCATTAAAATCATTAAATATCTAATTTTTAAATTCTCTTTAGGAATTCCAGCAAATAAATAATTCACTAGCTTTAGATATGTGAATCATGTTTTCTTGAAGTCTCCAGTTGAGTCTCTTGAGGTTACAGCGGACTGCATGACTTTCAAGTTTCCAATTAAGTTTTTTCCCCACTCAAATACACATATGCACACAAAATAAGGACATAACATTTGTTCTGGGGCTTCTAATCAATGCAGGGCTAAAGCAGCAGAAGTGGGCGAAAATGGGGACCTGAGAGAGTTTTTGCTGTTCTATGTCCTGCAGTGAGCAAGTAGCAGGCTGGGTCACACAAGAAGCATAGCAAGGCAACCCAGAGCACTGTCCAGGCTAAATAAACAATAAATAAAGAAAATCATAATCACAAGAAACAAGATTACTGTTAAAAAAAAAGCTTGTCAAACTAATTCTGAAATTACTTCAATAGCTATTAAGACTTCAGCTATCAATACCTATTACTTACGCTTAATTTAAAATATTATTCATGTAGTCCTTAATTGTCACAGAAATTCTAAGGAAGAAGAAAAAATCCTGGAGAAAGACACTGTCTAAGCATCTGGCAACACAATGTGACCACAGCTTAACCAATAGCCACCTCAGCCATTATTGATAAGTGTGTCTGTGCTCTTAGCTCCTGTGCCAAAACCTATAGCAACTTCAGCAAAAATTACAGAAGTTAATGGGTTTTGGTTTTATCTCAGAACTGTACCAGGCACAGAGCATGTGCAAAGTGGAATGCACAGAATCAGCTTGCATGAATTTCCTGGCAAGCAGCAGCTTGCTGAAAACAGGGTCCAATACAGGTTCTGTCTTGTGCCTACACTCACGATTTGCTGAAGCAGTTCTTGGCTGAATGCTTTCTTCAGCTCTTCAATCAGCTCAGTTCTAGCAGCAGCTCATAGAAAGCTAGCTTGGATTCACCCCTCACACACAGCTTTTTCCAGGCAATGAATTAAAATGAAGCACCTACAGTTTTCATGTATGAATCAGTGGATTATATCAATAACTTAGCAATAAAAACTTACACATGTTTGAGGGGGAAAGTATTAAACCTGCATATTTTTAAAGCACAATTAATTATTTCCTGATTAGGTGCCATTTGATTTTCATATGTTAAATTCTTCTCAAGGTATGTTCTTTAAAAACATATTGATCCCAGTCAAATAGAAAACTACGTACCAGGCTAAGTATTATCTAGACTTTTTAATGTAATTTAGAAAGAAACAGTAACAGATAAACCCAGGGAAAAAGTCCCTTACATTCAAAGTTAGATTTGCTTATTCAAATGTTTATGCCACTTGGGTATTACACCCAGAGTTTTCAAAACCGACCTGAAATACTTAGGCATTCAGTGAAATCTGAGTAGCTGACATGTTTAGAAAATACCACTTCACATCTAGATTTAAAACAGAAAAATTACCCACTGCTGACAATGTGGGCAAACAGGATATCTGTAGATAAGGATTTTGAAACAGCAAGTGCAGTAAGATTTCAACACATTTAAACTTGTGCTTTTACACAATTAGCTTCTAGCCCAGTCTCTACCTAAAAATGTTCAGGAAATGCCCAGAAGCACAAATGGTGACCAACCAAAAGCCAAAAAGGGGGCTTTGGAAGGAATTGTTAGCAATGGCAATACTAGCACAAGCAAGCTGGTCAGTGTTGTTGCGTGTCAGTACAGACTTGCTTTCCGAAGGAGCACACAACATTGAGAAGGGTGAATATCACACGAGAAGCTTCGAGCCCCTTGGAGTGCTTGAGGGTTTTGATGTCCCCGTAAAGTGAAGCAGTGCTCCACAACATCCCAGGTGAAAGCAAACACTCAGCTTTACCCGGGTTAGGAGCAAAACAACTTCAGCTACACTTTGAGTAGCTGTGTGTCACCAGACTGCATCAGTCCCCAGGGGAGAAGCTACAGGACAACCCTAAGAAGCAACATCTTAACAAGTTTTCAAGCATAACTCGGTGACAGCCTGCTATCATGGGAACAGCAGCCTCTTACCTGAGAGGATGTAGCTCTGAATATATTTCATATTTCCCACCATTTAGGATATGTAGGACTGGCCTGTAGAAATGCTGCATCCGGCCTAATCTGCAAACAGTACCTGAGATTTACCCCCAGTATCATCTCTTACTTATCCAGTGCTCTCAGACCACTTGCACGCTCCCCCTTCTCCCTCCTTGCACAATCTCCTTTGGCATCCTCCTCTGCTTTGGCTGGCGACATCTCTGGATCAGAGAGGTATGCATGTGTAGGCTGGCTGACCAGCACATGCCTCTGCAATGTTCAGCCTGCCAGAGAGCTATAATTACTCCACTGCCCCAGGGGACTTAAGTTTTCAGACCAGCTCCTAAACTTCACAAATCTTGCTGAAATTCACTACCTTTATAATCTCTACCCCTCTGCCAGCAATGGCAGAAAGCAGCTACCAGCTCAGAGCTCACAGGCAACTGCATAAACCTCATTTTCTGAGGTGATGAGATAAGAAACAGGGCTGATACCAAAGGGTTTCCTCTGGCTCCCCTTCTGCAGAGGGAAAGGGATCCCGATGGATGGGCAGTGAGAGAGGCAGCACAGACAGACAGACAGACCCTCAGAGCCTCCATGAGCTTTTCTCTTGCTTACTCAACAGCCGCCACAGGAGAAGCAAGAAGGGCTGCAGAGGCTGGCCAGGTATAGCTGGGACTTACTTCCACCAGGAGATACGGAGAGTATGCAAATCTGCTTCTGTGCAGTAAAAGGTTTGAATTTTCCTTCAAAGACATGCAGATGGTATACCTCAAGAGCCCTTCATTATCCTTTCTCTTGACTTTTAGGGCCGAAAAGCGCTCTTTTAAGTTTCTGCTGCCTTTTGAAACTGAATGAGGAAATTCCACCCAAAACACATTGATTTGGAAGCAAGTAACTGACTGTGGGGAGATGAAGGGGAATTAACCCACTCTCTGTTACACTGTCTTTTTCTAGCTAGCAAGCACTGCAGAGTCCCCAACTTTATTTTCTTTTCTGTTTTGCATGATTTTCCATTGGTAGTTAATTATCTGGTAGAAATAATAACTTCCACTTTAGGAAAGACAAGACATAATGTCTCAGTACTAGCTGAACTTGTGCTGTCAACATCCAAGACTTAAAACATTTAAAATCCATTTTCATTTCATAGCTACTCATTTATAATTGCGCTGGCACCTACATTTCTATGTCAAACTGCACTTCTTCTAAAGAAGAAAGAATAGCACTTTAATTTACTTGTGTACCTTTTATGAAAATCTAAGTACAAAGAGGAGAAAACACGAGTCAGTAAACCAAACCAACTTCTCTTTGTGAAATCTGTTATCAACATGCAATTAGAAAAAGCAAAAGCCCAAAGCTAAACTGCTGAACTACTAAAAAAAGACAGAACCAGCATCTTCTCACAGGATCTCAGCTTTGTTTCAAATAAGGAACAGGCACTTATATTTCAATTAAACGTTCGCAAATAGCAGGAGCACGCACCAAAAAATCAAAATATTAACAGCTTTTACAAACATTATCTGTATTTCTTTGAGAGAAAATTCACTAGTTTTTGCTTCTGAGAAGCACATTTGCATTCTCCAAAATCACTTCATTTAAAGTAACCCAGTCCCATCTTCCTGAAAATGTATCCCCACATGTCTCAACAACTAGAAGTGCCAGTATCTTCTTAAAAAAGAAATTTGTATCTATCGTCCCTTTCCCCAGCGTAACAAGTTTCCATGGGGGGTGCCAGGCCCTTGTTGGAGCGTAATAAATGGGGTATTTGCATAAGGAATTAGCTTCCAAGAATTACATATGAATTAGAGGTCACTGCCACTTGCTATTGTAACCTCACAGTAACTGATCAGGTGTTAAGTACCTGCTTACCTAATTGCTTCTGAAACTACCCTGGCCCTTTTTTAAGCATCAGGTAAATTGAGGATTTGCTAACAAAAGAAAGGTGATATTATTGTGTTTCCCACAGCTTGCATAAAATGTTATTCCACAAATTAGAAACAGCTTCTTTTAAAGCTACAGCAAGCAAGCGGTTCAGAGCAGCTTCTTGCTAATGCAAGAATTTTGTTGCCTATTTGAGGCGCCTGTATGAATACAAAGAATTGAATTCAGGAAAAGCACACAGCGTAAATACCTTAAAGGGAAAAAGATTTCATCCCATCTGATCCAAAAGGTGGGAAACAGGTTTTAAAGCAAGCGGAGTTATAAACTGCAGGTTCTAGAATCAATATTTTGCTCTTGGATAAGCAATTGAATACATGCTTAATTTAAAGTATCCAAACACAGTGAGTTCAAATAGTCTATCAGTATTCTTTAACATCTTCATAATGTTATTTACCTTTGCAATTAAATAACTAAGATAAGGGATGTAAACAATGGTAGTGATCCTGTCTTACATCTCTGGAAGGCATATTCATGAGATGAAAGATGAGCTATCAGATTAATATCTTGCTGAGATATGGTCTGCAGTGGGAACGTTTGGGAACTAGGGCATTTTAAACAATTATGTAAAACTGTCCTAACAGATCACCAAAAGTATTTGGAAAAAAAATCCGTTTTCCTTTCCTTTTCCAGATACAAAAACATTGCTCTCTTAAATCAGTTCCTTGAGAACACTGAAGAGCAAGGCAGATTTTGTAAACTCAGAATGGTAAACTTAAAAATGAGTAATGAACAACCCTAAAATTCTGCAGATATAACACACAAAACTTTCTTCTAGAGTCCTTTGATCATAAAAGACTCATAGATAAAAATAAAAACACAGACCTGCACCGGAAGGTCTAATTTTTCCAGGAGATACTAACAAGTTTAATATTACACATACATACAATATGTGAAGTGAAAAAGTTACTGCTCCTGCTCTCCACAGGAGATTTTGCAGACTTTACTGACACTTGTCCTCAACTGAGAACACTTTCCTAGAAATACATCATTCTATACTTTCTCCTTCTCTCCTCCTTCAAATTTACTAGCTTTCAAAGAATAGAAAGCACACTTCTGTGTGAGTAACAAATTCTCCCAGCAACATTCCCCAGCTTCTCACAGTAGCCAGCCAGCCCTTCTGTTCTTTGTGCTACAGGGCAGTGCAGTGATACAGAGGGTAAATATGCTTGTATAACCTGCATTTGGAAGTGGAAAAGGCAAAGCTGACAACACATGCCACTAACACCCCCTGAAAATGTCAAAGAATTACCAGCTATTGATACTTCTATCACTTCATATAACCAGACACTTCAGTAAGGTACAAAACCATTTTACAAATTACAGGTTTTGATGAACTGCACAAGGAATTCCATGATTCAGGGGCATATTGAATAAAATGTCAAGAAGGGCATTTGGACCTGGTGGGAACAGTTTCTTATTTACAGGTGTCTGAAGTCGGCAGGGAGATGTTTTTACAAGAAGCACATCTAATAAATACAAGTAGATCTTCCTTTTTTGAGGCAGTTAAACCTTCCAAATAGAACAATTTTGGGGTAAGATGAACCAATCACTCCAATTTTTCTTTGGACAAGTAGGTACATGCATAATGACCTGGCCCTCTCTTTAACACATTTAAACCCAAGAAAATATAGCATTGTCAACAATTTTGCTCATCTTGAGCAACAACAAATCAGGACAGCTCAGGGCAAGGAAGCAATGACCAGCAGGCACATGGCGAAGACCAGACAGACAAGCTTCCACTACCGACCCTCTTATCACCTCAGCAGCAGAAAGTACACTAAGTGTCCTCTCCATTTTCTTTCTCCGAACACTTCCTTCTGCCCATGCAACTAAATCCAGCTTTGCCAACGTTTCCGAGAACAATTTAGGGATAGACTGAGAACCAGCCATAGTGATGCCAACTCAGGTAACCTCTTTGAGGATGGCAGATCAATGATAACCACAGACAAAAAAGGGCTTTCAGAAACTAATGAAGTGCCACAGCCAGTCCTTGACACAGCTTTCAAATGATACGCAAAACTTTATGTCCTCAAACAAGTCCTTCTAATAGGTATTTTGTCAGATTTAAGGCTCTGACTACAAACTGTATTTTCAGACTTTCTAGCTCAAGAATTTCTAGCTGTAGAGAGTGCACATTATCATTAGAATCAGTTGTGAAGATCCTACGGCAAAAAAAAGGCTACCAACCATCAGTAGTGCAAGACCCTTCCGGGGCAGGTTTTTGTGAGTATGGGATTGGTGGACTACTCGAATCTGACATGTCTTCATCCTCTTCTTCATCTTCCATTTCATTAACAGTTTGGTTGGTAGAAAAGTCCAGGTTTCCATTTTGTGAATAGCGATGTACTAACTCTTTATCCAACTCTTCTACCTTTGGCTTCACATCTGAAGAATAAAAATAGAAAAAATAATAGAATATAGTAAAAATTAAAATAACTTAGAAAAATAAACTTTTCAACAGTATCTCCTTTTAAAACAACATCTATCTCCTTTTAAAATAACCAGCATGCCATTCTTTCCCCTTAACAACACCCAACATTCAGATTTTGTCACACAATGAACTGCTGTACAGTTTTTGTGCTTTTTTTAATGAAACGCACCCCCCTATCCCCCCTTCCACACACAGAAAAACAAGTGAAATGTGCCATACTTTCATGGTTACCTTCCGGCAAGAAAGGAGGCTGGTCAGGATCCAGGTACAGCTGTGAGAAGATTGGCCGTGGGACAACGCTGCTACATCTCAGAGAAGCTTCTATGGAGTTATGAAGAGCTTCTTCGAAACGGGCAGATTTTAGTTGCCCTGCATATGAATTCCCCATGATCTAGAAACAGAAAGGAAACAGCTGATAAGGGGATGGGAAAGAGAATGCACAGAGAATTTACAAACGAAGACAGAGGTCTTACTATCATCCATGAGAGTGATGTAAAGTTAGCAAGAAAATATGCTACGGAAACAACACCTCTAACTAGCACTACATGTTGATGTTTCTCTCTCAATCTGGCAGATCATATCCTTCTGTTTCACTAAGCTTTTAGCACATTTCCAACACACTGCTCTGTGTCTTCGGCATGCATGACCTCTCAACAGCCTCAAGAACTTGCCTGGTATAAAACATTAATGGAGGGTAGATAAAATCATTATTATTTGGGGGTTTTTAGGATATTCAGAGTAGAATACAGAAGGGTATGTGAGAAAAAAACCAAATTTTAAAAATCAAGTTGGGCTTCATCAGTTTTTGTCAAAGAGTGTGTTTACATCATTTTTTACTTGTCAGTATGCCATTATTTGGAGAGAAACTGTACACAAAGACATCCAATAACTTGATTTTTTGCTCTTGTTCATATTAACTGAAATTACATGGAAGGTCTGTTTCTCTGTCTTTTCAGAATCTTCACCTCCTGTCTTCAATGTAACAGTATGATTTACATGTAATCTGATTCATTAAAGGATCCAACCATACTCTTACAACAAAAGATATAAGTAAGAAAAGATAAATAAATAACTTCTAAACCATATGCAGCAAATGCAGTGAAACGTCTTTATTTGAAATTATGCTTTACGCTCGTATAGTGATAACAATCATTCAAATCTCTGCTTTAACAATTAATATCTGTTTATATCAACGATAAATTTAGGAGCTTAATTAAATATTCAATCACAAACAGACCTGTAGATCATTTCTTCTCCATGGATGGCATTACACAGCCCACAGACTGTTATATTTGTGCACCCAGCACTAGGATATAACTATCGAACATAAACATTTAGTAACAGGGTGGCCATGGAAGGTTTTAAAATCAGTTAAGGGAGACTCACTGAAATACAAAGTTTTCCACTTTGTTAGATCATTATACCAAATGACATTTGTTCCAAAGAAACACCAATCTAACATTTTCCAATATTCAGAATACAAGACTGCACTTTCGGAGAAATTGATTTCAACAGAGAAAAGTTTTCCCCAGTTAAATCAATAGATAAAAAAGTATAAAAGCTTGTAACATTATCTTTGTACTTCCCCTCACTAGATGTCACCTAGCCTCACAAACAGGAAGAGACCTTGGCCAAGAAGATACGTTGGCATTTTCAAAACCTACAGTTCCACTCCTGCTTTATCACTGGGTTGCTCAAGGTCCTCAGGGCCACCTGTAAAAGGGCAATAATCATGACAGCCACTTCCAGCAACGTTTGAGGTCTGCTGGTGTACACAAATACCTAAGAGCTAATTATTACTACACTGCTGGATACATAGGTGTGAAACAAATCAAATTACTCACCTCTAACCTGGGAGAGAGGGTCAGTTCCCTGTTCAGAGACTGCATGCAGCTGTGGGAAAATAATTCCCCATCTCTGACTTAGACTGGCTTTAATAAATTTTGTGACAACTACACTTCCCTATCCCAACCAGAGACAATACCAGATAAAAAACCATTAACATGACAAATTCTGCTATTTCAGCAGTAAAATACTTAAGACAAGTAGATTCTCTTTTCCCTTCCACAAGTTTTCATTAAATGTGGAAATGGTAGGGAATATGTACAAACACACAACTACAAAGTGTGTTAGGGAAAAAGAGACACTGAAGCAGTATTAAGGTTGCAGTACACTAAAGACTGGTGTGCCTTTGAAAAAAAAAGAACTGATGAAAATCAGCTAAGTGACAGAAATACTGATTTTACTGAAATCCATGAATATACTTCCATAAATATAAGTGAAATCATGACAGACTATGATTAAATTTCATAAAATAAAATTTAATTTCTCTGCTACTTATGTCAGTTATGATGTGCTTAAGGTAAGATTTCAGGAATGTATTCAAATGAAAAGACTTTAGTTAAAATACCATAATGAAAATGAATCAATCTTCATGAATCAGAAAATTTGCAATTCCCAAATCACAACATCTGCCTGAAGTCTGTGTTCATTCTCCATGTTTTCTACAGCCTACATGTTGTATATAATCCACGACAACTATTTTAATTTTGATGGGAAACTATTAATAAAACATAGTATGCACACAGCAAAAGTGCTGGCAAGCCAAGGCTATTTGATTGGCTTCCCTGGCATCTATACAAGCAGACTTGCCTGTGGATGGGGATTGTCACAGATTTACCTGAGAAAGCTGGTTAATGTTACCAGAGGATGTTTCTAGTTTGCCAAGAGAAAACAAGACTGTTGGAAATGCCAAGTGAAGAAAAGCTCAGGAAGCACGGTTTCTGTGAGCTCTGGTCCCTGCAGCGTGGAAGCAGAGCAGGAGGAAGGCTTGTCACGGATGTGCTTGTGCAAGATGGGGCGGGCAGAGGTATCAGAGGGCAGAGCGGCTGGGGGTCCTGCTGGGCTGCAGCAGAGGAAGCTGGGAGCCCTGGAGAACAGCATGGGGCAGCTGATTTCCTAACACTGCCTGAGGCCATTAGGGCAGCTGGGCCTCATTTGGAGTTCAACAGAGCTGGGGAGGGGAGAGCAGAGGCCTTTCCTTCTGCAGGGGAGAGGAGGTGGTAAGACCCTCCTACAGTGAGCTACTGTCTGGTTCAGGTTGTGCCATCTTGATCCAGCCTCCCTAAAAATCAGGAGCACCAATTAAAGGTAGTAACTCCTCAGTGTTTCTCCATTTGATTCTACCCCTAAATGCCTGGTGCAATTAGGAAGTGGGTAATTTTCCTCCTCACAGCGTAAAAGGGAGGCAGCCCCCATCGAGCACACCTCAGCAGCGGCAGAGGAGACAGCAGAATGTGCTTTAAATGGGCTCAAGTATGCTGAGGGGGCTTGAGGAAGCAGCAGAGCCTGGAGGAAAAATGAATTGATGGCATTTAAAAGGAGGCAAAAAAAAAAAAAAAGAGGAAAAAACCATTTCTCTTATTAAGACATGTATCTGCCATATCTGCATTTAAATGTGACCAAAGCCAGTGATTTAACATGACTAAATTAATGCTCGTTGTTAAAAAAGTTACCCAAATAATATGTCTATCCAACATTCCTATATGAGGTCATTTGGTAAAAATAAAACAAACAAACCAAGCCCTCTTGCTTTCTATAGTGAAATTAAGACAAGATTTTCTTAAAATTCTGCCCATCTGATGCATCAGTGAGCTTGGGAGGATGTGGGAAAGACATTCCATTCTTGAGTTCATTTGAGCCGATCTGACACAGTGACTGAGAGAAAACAGAGCTGGACTTAGGAGCTCCTCCCTGATCTCACAAACCTGTTTTTATGCTGCCAGCACCGGCACATCGGGGTTCACCCTCGTGTCCATTGTCCCATACCCAGCAACACTGCACAGAACTCTGCTGGAGCCCACCTGTGTGCACTGAGAGGTTTCTAATGGGCAGGAGGTTTGATGTGAGGGTAAATAATTATTTCCATACCCACATGCACACTAATTGTAGCTAGCTCAGCACAGAGCTGCTCAGATTCCCGGCAATGAGCAATCTGCACATCTCTAATTCATTATTCCAGTCCTCACATTTCCTTTTACCTGCACCACCCAATGGATACCAATGTAATTCTTAAGCTGCCTACTTCTCTTGGCAACCTTTTGAGGTCAGTTTTGGACTGAGCTCTACAGAATGTTAGTATGTGCTAAGTGTAGATGTATTTAGCTGCTATACCTTTTCCTTCCCCACCACCCTACCAAGGAAGGAGGTTCAATTTGGCAAGAGTCATTCTAAGGCTTCCCCTCTACCTCAGCAACTTTCCCACTGTACACAGACAAATTTTATTTCATTTCCTTAAAACTTACTGTGGGGATTAGAAGACATTATCAGAATTGAATAATTTCAAAACTAAATCTGAAAGAAAACATGAAAGAATAGGGGAATTTCCTAAAATTTAGATCACATGCACCTCCAGGTGCTATCACTCTCAGCATTCTTCTCTGAAAAGATTCAGATACTAAGGCACCACCACACATCTCCATTGCTGCATTCTACAAAGCAAGTTTCCTAAACCCACTTCAAGTCTTCTTTGCAGTGACCCATCACTGAACTAGAGGATTAACCATGAGGTTTGCTGGAGTGAGAACTGCCTTACAACAGAGCTGGAAGGAGGCCCTCACATTTCAATCTGTCTCCTTACAAAGACACATGAACAAGGCAATTTTGAAATTCCTCTAACCTGACCAAAGGTAAAGGAGGATTATTGCTATAGCTTTTAATAAAACAATTAATATGGGCATTCATTGTGGAAAGCAAAACTACAATTACCTTGAGCTTCTACCAAAGCAGAAAGAAATAGAAATAACAAAAGCAAAATTTAAAAGAGGATTGATTTTAGCACTGCATCACTTAACTGCGTGGTGAAGGACTCAGGGAAATTCTAATCACTCTTTCAAACCCAGAAGCTGAATTTACAAGAAAACCTTGTCAATTCAAGCATATAATCTCGTCCCATGTGGTCACCCAGGTCTCAAAAGATCTGCGCAGAAACATGACACGGGATGTTTGAGAAGAACCAGAGCCCAGGTCCAGCAGTGTGTAAGTACAGTAAACACTACCCACTTTTAGTTAGGAAAAAAGGTGACTACGCTCCTTTGCATGTAAAAAAAAAAAAAGTCACCTCTGAAAAGTAGATCATTACTCAATAACTCTTGGGAGCCAGAACTGCACATTGAGTTGAAGGCTCTGCTAGTAAAAATATAATCAGATCATTCAGTACACCAGATACCACATATTTGGCCTCCAGGTGGGTCATGACCCCAGAGACTTTAAAGGAGAGGAACCGAACTGGAGGATGAGGGAGGGGGTGAGTGTTGTTGTTATGGCTTAAAGCAATTTCACAATTACCTGATAGCGAATGATGAATCTGATGCAAACACCCTCCATTAAGTCAGCTCTATCAAGTCCTTACTTTGTGTTTAACCTAATAATGTAATTGTGTTCTCCAAAACACATAATCTGGCTTCTGATCTGGCCTAACCCCACAGAAAACTGTCTCTTCAAAGGAAAAGAAAGCAAGTTCCTCCACAAAGGCATTGCCAGGCCCAGCACAGCTTCTGTATCTCAAAGGGTTATCTCAGGCAAAGAGAGACCAGGCATCTATTTATGCTGCAGAATAACTGAACCGGTTGTTTCAGGTACAGCTAGTGTTTTTGATTGTTTACATCATTCTTAGTCATGTTCTGTGAGTATTGTTTTCTCCCATTAGGCACTACTAGGATGTATGAACATGCATACAGCAGAAAGGATGTCAATTAATAATGACAATAACAAAAATAAACACTAACTGAAAGTGCAGTCTTCAAAGTCAAAAGTCTATATACAGTATCAACTGTAGCATTCAGTGGGGAAGACTTACGTGTGACTCAAAACAAGACTGTAAGGTGGAGTAGAAGCCTTACTTCATAACCACTGTAAGATCCCTTTCTTCCCCCCTCACAGGCTTTTCAACATCTTGAGATTCTCACCCTGTTTTGTCTTCATTAGGAATATTCAAACTCAACTGTAAAAGAGCTTACAATCTTAAGTAGCAAGTGACAAATAACTCATTCACAATGTCTTTCAAGAAAAATGAATTAGTTTGGATCTACCTTATTTACAGTGCAGTTCCCTCTCATCTTTTTCATTTTATTTTGAAGAAAATATTGTTTGCATCCAATACCATTTAGAGTCTCGTCTTTCAGTCTAATGTTGCCACTACTGTGTAAGAGTAATGGGAAGGATCAAGAACACTTTTATTTTCCTGACAAGGTTATTTCTCTTATTGCTCAATTAATGGTATCTGTACTTGGAGTATTGCATCACATTATCGGGGATTTGGACAATTCCTTGGACAGAGACAGAAAAATGCATACACTACAGAGCCACATGCAGGATGGTGGAACAGGGCAGCTGTTTCCCCACAACACCAAACAGAAAGCAAATCACAAGTTGTCTTAATATGGAGGCTGCTATGCCCTTACTTCTCCATCCCTTCCACCCCAAGACTACTCCTACAGTCCTCAGGAACAGCTCACAAAACAATAAACCTACTAAGGTAAGAGTAACGCCTGGATGCTGTATGGTGTTACTAAGCTGAACTTACATGCATGAAGCTATCAACTTCAAATCACTCCCAAATGATGCAAAAATTAAGTCTGAATTGCATTTTTAGAAATTCGGTGACCTGGGAGTTTTCAGCTTCACAGAATAAACCAGCAGTGATGTAACACTGAGGCTGGCAAAGGAAAACCACCAAGAAATAGCAAGTGAAACACCATCTCTTGTACCTGAAGTTTGAAATGTTTCTTCAGCTCTTTGTAACAGTGTTATCCACTGAGCTGTACACACAAAGAGCAGTTTACAACCACAATCAAACACAGAATAGACTGAGAGGCACAATGGTGCAGAAGTCACTGCAAGCTGAGCTCAAGTCAAGTTTTACAAAATGGCAGCTCAGCAGTTTTCAGTTACAAGTTCAGCACTTGTGTTTACTGCCAAACACTACAGATTTTCCTTCATCCTTCAAATGTTCTGACAATACTTTCCCAGAATCTCTACATGGAATCTTTTTCCAAACCTGAAGTTCTAAAACACTGTTTTAGAGTTAAGTCTTTGTAGTTGGAATCAAGCTACGTAAACCCAACAACAGCCAGTTCTTATCCCCCAGTGGTAGTGGAAGTCATTTTGCAAGATTTCTGCACACGAAGCTTTGTGACGAGAACTGTACAGATCTTGCACTAGCTTTACTTTTCTCCAGGTTATGGCTCCCACTCAGGAAAAAATGCCACATTCTAGATAGGTTAAACTCTTAAAACACAGTGAGAGGAAAACTGGTGCAGACAGTGCACCAACACATTCCTCTAGTGAGGACTGAGGTGATCTAAGATTAAGCATGTTCCAATGTTTCATTTTCCTCAGAAAACAGATGCAATAAGCAGATGAAGGAAAACATATAAAAGATTTCAGGAGTTAATTATGTTGATTTAGCCTACTCTGACTGCAAAGCTTTTGGAATCTTTTCAAATGATGTTATGAAATGACCAGATTAGTTACTGTGAAGGTTTTGTAGGGTTTTCTAAATAAATTTGTAGAAGATGGAGCTTTTATGCTGCGGGGATCTTTCACAGTATACATGGGAAAAGGAACATTACTATGCACCCTTTACAGAAGGGATACACTTCTCTTTCAATACAAAAACCTTCAGGTGGGGAAAAAAAGGGTTATCAACCTACGAACATTGCTTTCGGTTTTGAAATTTTGGTATTGTTCAAGGCCTTCATTATTTTAAAAGGAGTATATGCTCACACAGTCATGCAGGGATGGCACAAATAAATCACTAAGGAGCACTTTTGAAAACCTAAGACTGCTTCCTTAGAACATGCATGCTCATACATAGCTCTCCCCACTTATGTTTTCTGTCCTAAATCAATAGGACTATTAACCATATTATTATTGCCAGTGCAATACAACCAAATCAGCAATGATGCTTAATCCTAGTTGTAAGATCAAGGCATATTTTTGCTGTGTAATTTTGATTTTGCAATTAGTTGCAGACACAAATTACAATTTATTCTTCTAAGCACCTGAAGTGTTTGCACGGGCAGGCAGCTATGTGTTTGAATCACCTCTGTGCCCAGCAAGATCATGGAGCAGATCCTCCTGGAAACTATGCTAAGGCACATGGAAAATAAGGAGGTGACTGGTGACAGCCAACAAGGCTTCACTAAGGACAAATCATGCCTGAAAATTTGGTAATCTTCTACAATGGGGTCAGAGTGGTGGGAAGGGATCCCGCGTGGAGGGACCTCACAGGCTTGAGAGGTGGTCCCATGAAAACTTCATGAAGGTCCCACATCTGGGTTGGGACAACCCCAGGCATAAATACAGGCTGGATGGAAAATGGATTGAGAGCAGCCCTGAGGAGAAGGACTTGGGGATATTGGTTGACAAGAAGAGTAATGTGACCCAGCAATGTGCACTTGCAGCCCAGAAGGCCAACCTCATCCTGAGCTCCATCAAAAGCAGCGTGGCCAGCAGGCCAAGGGAGGTGATTCTACCCCTCTACTCTGCTCTGGTGAGACCCCACCTGGTATGCTGCATCCAGCTCTGGGGTCTCCATCACACTAAGAATGGTGTAAACCTGCTGGAGCAGATCCAGAGGAGAGCCATGAGTATGATTAGAGGGCTGGGGCACCTCTTCTGTGAGAAAAGGCTGTGATAGTTGAGGCTGTTCAGCCTGGAGAAGAAAAAGCTCCAGGCAGACCTTCGGTGCCTAGAAAAAAGAGGGATTGGAGAGGGACTTTTGACAAGGGCATGGAGCGATAGAACAAGGGAAAATGGCTTTAAACTGAAAGAAGATAGATTTACATAAGGTATTAGGAAGAAATTCTTCGCTGTGAGCGTGGTGAGGCAGTGGGATTGGAACTAGATGGTCTTGAAGGTCCCTTCCAGCTCAACCCATTCTACGATTCTACGAATTCATTCAGCTACCACTCTTAATAACACAGCAGATAAAATTAATGTAGTATATGAGCAATTAACATAATAAAACAAGCACAAATTTGTTCCCCAAATAATGTATTCAAAATCAGTAACTGTTTCCAAAGGCAACATATTTTAACTGGAACTTTTTTATATTTATATACTTTTCATATACATAAGTGGTCAGTTACTCACTGACAACACATATTCTGTTAATACACAGATCTTATTGTAAATTAGCAAACAACTATATTTAGTAATTACCAAATAAAATGAACTATTCAGAAACATCAGAGACATAAAATCTATTTATGTAGTTTACAATAATCTATGAAGTAAACTATCTTCTCAGATGCATCAGTTAATTTAAAGCTTTGTTTCTAATGAAGATTTGATGTTCATTTCAATAGAACACTAATATTGCACCATTAAAAAAATTAATTTCCATAACTGGGAAGCTCAGTGAATGGTCTTTCTAAATAAACACAAGTCTGTATTTGTCAGCAATTTTAATGCTGGTAATTATCACTAACTGCTGACTTTTGTGAATTATGTTTTTGTTTGCGTTTTTTTTCCAGTTGCTTATATCCTGAGAAATTGAAAGGGAAAGTCACCAATGTTTCAAAAGAGCCATATAATGCCATAAAAAGAAGCAATCACAATGGCATCTCAGCTGGCATTGCTCATGAAAATGAAAGGGATGATAATCCACTAAGCATTTTAGGACTGGGCACTTGGAAGCTGAGCACTTCACCTACAATCCCAGGCATACTTTGAATGTCTTATCAATTAAGTTTGTGACCAACTCTTCAATACAACCGGACTAACAAAGACCATCATATAAAGCTAAAGATATCGAAGTAATTTCCAACCACTGGGTTTGCTCAGCTTGTTTGTGTTTCATTTTTTTCCTGCAAATTTTCTCTACACCAGTTCTCCTGATCTGCTTTCAGAACTCAGTACTGTAAGAACACGTTCACCTGGCCTGGTGTTGCTTTTAATAGGACTATGGAGTAGGACTGGGCATTATGGCTTAGCAAAACCTTTATGTAAATTATTGTAAATCCTTAGGCCACTAGGCTGCAAAATTTTAAGTTCTAACATCACAGCTTAAGCTGTTTATTTATTGTAGGCAGAAGGTACCATTTGTATAGGAACTTATGCTCGACATTTTTAAAGACTGCTCACCAAGATGACATTACTTGATAGGAAAACAGCAAAAAATTCACTAGTAAGGTACAGAAAATAGAAGCTAAAATGTAATGCATTCTGACACATCTCAACATCAGATTGTACAGTACAAGCATTAAAAAGAAAATCCTTGATAAAGATCATTTTAGATACATATAACTACAATAAAAGTGTTTTTCTCCATGTTCTTTTCTTTCTTTTTTTAAAGTTTTCTCATGTGAAAGTGCTGCTAAATAAGGGAGGCAAAGATATTTTTATGGCCAAGCAATATAAACTAATCGCTACTCATTTTGCAGAGACATTAGTGGTTCTGAAAGTTCTCAGTTCTCAAAACACATACAAACTGACACTAATAAAAATAAAACTTTCTGAATAATAGGCATAATGGCAATACAGATTACACTGGCTCTTAAAACTTTCCCAACAGAGATGACCCAATTCTTCCCAAATATCCACTTAATACTTTCTTTTTCCACAGTATTCATCTTATCTGATGCATGTTCTGGTTTCTGACAGCTGCAACACGCTAAAAATAAAGCACTGGAGTAAAATTTTGTTGACTTCAACCTTTCCTTTGTTGCAAGCAAACTTTTTCCCCCCTGAAGTTGGCAGAGCTGGAGATGTACCATGGCACTTCTTCAAATATGCAACTTGAAAGTAATTTCAGGGTTACCAATTAAAAAAAAAAAAAAAAAAAATTCCTCACAACAAAA
>VZTI01004321.1:829485-884082 GCA_013397865.1 Struthidea cinerea
GAATTTTTAGATTAACAATAAAAAAAAAAAAAAAAAAAGTCTCTGCAGCCAGAATGTGTCTATGACTCTCTACAGAGGATAACACCCTGCATCCAAGTGACTCACATGTGGCATTTCCCCCTTCTCCTTCACTCATAAAGTGCATAATTCTGCCAAAAGCACCATCCAGCTTTGTTCCTCTCCATCTCCAGAAAGATTATTAAATGAACCCCTAACACAGATTTCTACATTAAAAAAAAAAAAGTCAAATCAAGAAGAAATAAACTCAGCCTTAAGTAATTAAACTAGCCTTCACTAATGCACTTGGATAGAAGGTTAGGTAGAGTTGTTGGTTCCTCACGTCCTCTGAAAAAGGACTGTTTTTCTCTCTAGATCCCAGTCTGGAAACAGGCAAGCCTGAACAAGAGTCCTCCTTGGTTTTACAAGCTTAGTCATCCCTAACAAGGAACCAGCAATGGTGGAAATGAACCCCTCTCCTTTCACAAAGGGCTATGTCAAAATGTTTGTCAAGTTCCCTCAGAGCACGTACCTGCACAGCTCTTCCAAAAGCACCGTTTTGAAATAAGTCAAAATGATCATGTGTCTACTCTTTTGAACTCAAAATATGTTTTAGAAAGGAGTAAACAAGATTTTTCTAACCTGAAGCTCCCATGTAGTCACTAGATAGAGCGGCATATCTTACACTTCTGCAGTCACTTTTAGCCCATGATGCAGAGACAAGAAAAAACCAACACAGCAAACCCAGCTGCTTTCTTGGCCATTTCTATGCAAAAAACCAATGCACTGAATGGACAAGAAAACCCATTAGGTAAAAACCATAAAAATCAGCTTAAATCCACAAGTAATGTCAATTTAATATCATTCAGACACTTTTTGCAACTTCCCTGCTGCTGGGAAACTGTGTCCAAATTTCTCATAGGTAATTTTAGTGGAAATTAACTTCCCAGTGCAGAGTGCTTTGTAGAGTTCTTCCTTTTCCTTTTCTGCAACATGTGTTTGTCATGTGTGTGCTGGTTTGGCCAAATTTGGAGGAAACCCCAAGACAACGTGTCAAAGCTGACTCTGCTTTCTCCCCTCCCCAGAATACCACAAATTCTTCTGTAAAATAAACAAAGTTCTGTTCAGAATCTCTGAAATTACCAGAGGCAACCCTGATCAAAGATGCACATCTCCATTGGTCCGTCTGTAATATCCCAGATTTTAGTTAGGGTGAAAGTTGCAAGAAATGGGCAATCAACAGAACAACACTTGAATACTATATCCAAGGATATAGCTAAAAAAGAAGAGTTTTGACATTCAAGCTACCTTTTCTAGATACTTAGGAATCTCAAAAGTTATTTGTGGGATAAATGTCCACAAATGACATTTTTATAATGCCATTTAAGTCTAGAGAAAAAAAACACCTCTATCTTTACTCAAAACAGAAATCCAAAAATTCTGATCACATACTATTAACACTTAATAGGAGAAGGAAACAATTTTCAATTTCTAATGCTTATATTTTTCTGTGATGCAACTCATCAGCCACTACGATAAACTGAGGGGGGGGATGGGGGAAGGGCTATGTCTTGCAGGAAGAAAAAAATGATAATAAAATATTTGACTTACTGGAGACATTAGTTGTGCTTCTCTACTTTTCCCCAAAATTTTAATGATGTTTACAGGCTGGACTTAATTTACCTGCAACATAAACATGCTAGCACAGGCAATCTTGATTCCTAAAGCTGCTATTATGGTTTAATGAGTCAACAACACAGAAAATTCACAGGGTCTATGCATTCTTGATAGTATGCATATAAAACTTCCAGTAAATCCTGACATTCAAGAAACCAGCACTCAAAATTTTTTTCTGTGACTGTTGCCACAGTAGAATAGAAATACTATGCATAAAATTCTCACTGTGGGCTAAAATTCACTTTAAAAAAAATTCAAAAATCCAAACACCTGATAATAATCACTCTATAGATACAGAAAAATTTTCTCCAGTAGACAAGGAAAAAAAATATAATAACACATCTAAATCTATTTTACACACTCTGAGTAGTTAAATTCTGAAGTTACAAACAAAATTAAGCATTACAGCTCAAATATGTACTCCTCTAAGCAGTTTAATTATACAGATATAGCACTTAATTCCACATAGATATATGTCTATATCTATATGGAAAACGTGATAGTTATTGTCTATAGGGATAAAACTGAAAATAGACTCAGACATCTCATTGAATTCCTACAGCAAAAGCCAGGCCAATCCCATTGATAAATAAATCACTTAATCCTTTCTTCATTTGCCATTACCCTATTGCAAAAGCATGAAGCTGAAGCCTAGAAAGTCAAAGCTAAGGCCTGACCTTCCATCTCTATCCTATCTGGCTGCTCCCTTGTGTACCCCTCAAACACATGCCATCATTTCCTGATGAGTTTAGAAGGGGTTATCAGGAGAATTTCAGAACATGTGTCAGTTTTGTGGCAACCTGAATGCTATACAAACATCTTCCGTGTTTAATAGGCAATTTGTATTTTAGTAGGTTTATCCATTCCCAACTTTTATTTGTTTAAAGGTGCCTTAACCTTGACATAAATCAACACTAAGCACCTGTAAGGAGGACTTCTGAAGAGTTTAAAAATTAAACTCTACAAAGAGCTATATTTTGCAAGCAGGTTTCCTTCAAAACTAAACCAAACCAACTTGTCAGCTTCTTTCCTCACTTTTTCTCCCCCTTGAAAATTATGCAGTTTATTCTTTTTCACTCTTCTTATAGAGTTCTTCTGAAGATCACGATGAAACACCAGGCTAGCCACTATAAAAACGCCACCACTGCTGGCTCCCAAGTAGCTTTTTCTTCCTAATACAACCATGAGTGTTTGCGTAAGACAGTAGGGCCAACGAGTCAGAGGCCCCGGGTCTTGCCTTGCAGCAACCCCCCCTTCCAAAGGAAAACAAAAAGCACTGAACCTTTTCTGCCACATGCCCAGTCCTTCCCCCATCACCTCTGTGGTGAAGACAGCCATTATTACATTTCCTTTTGGGTTATTTACAAGGTCTTGGCTCTGACATTGATTTCTTATCTGTTTCCATGACAAATGTTAAGTGTTAATAAGCTGTCCTTTTAGAGAAAGATAATGCTAAACAAATTATAGGAATTAATTACCCCAAACCTATTCTTTTTTTTTTTCTCATGAGCATTGAAACAAGAACAGTAAAAATTACTCAAGACCAGAAAAAACCCCACACTTTTTTTTCAGCCAATTAGTAAGTGTTAGCAGATTAAAGGAAGTTACAGTTTAAGCCAGGCAGTACCCTGAAAATCTAAAGCAAATTTGTCAGGGAATATAGAATAACCAGGCAGGCACAGCTCCCTTATGATCAGTTTTTTTAAATTGTAAATGAAGATTTACTTTTTACTTTTTCAGCTATTTTGTTCATGGTTTAAATTTTAGGATAAAAGGTGAAAGTTTCAGAAATCTTTTCAGTTACAGAACCATTAAAATGATAAACATTTGGGATCCCAAAGTACACTTCTACTCTAACTGTCCTTTCAGGCCTGCATTGACTGCACTATAATAGCTGCCAACATTTGGTAAGGATTAGCCTTTCATTTAGACAAAAGCAAGCATTCCTTAGCTAAATCAGCACTTTTTGCCATCAGACTCATAAAACCTTTTCACAACACAGATTTTCAAGAGAATCCTTTAGGGTTTTAGGATGCTGCTCCTTTTACTAAGTAACAAAATACACCCCAGGGTGTCTCATTGACCGCACTCAGCTGTCCTTTGACCTCTGCAATTGTTTAGCCTAACTTCAGGGCTGCAGAATCTGCCTCCCCCCCCCCAATCAAAAAGGCTAATGTTGCTTCCTCCTAGCACCTGGCGAAGCAAAATCCTAGAGGTTCCCCCCTCTTCCAGATTTATGCCATGTTCCAGATGTTGCCAAAATGTCCCTGCAGGCAGGTTTTGGGAGCCCACAAGCACCACTCAGAACCTGGGCTGTGGCCATGACCCTCTTGCTCTGCTCAGGGCTGCCCTTGCCCCAGGGATACAACAGGTCATAAAGCAGGAATAGATCTTCAGCCTTCTGGGTACGCTGGCTATTTAAATGCAACAAGAAACTATGTGAGCCCAATAGTGTGTACTGAGGCAAGCCTCCCCCCTCTCAGAAGTCAGGAAAAAAAGACGTGTGAGAATCTCAGTTGGAAGCACAAATCTATCCCAATCATTACAAAGATCTACATTCTTCTTCCCATTTGTTTTAAACCCTTTGAGAGGACAAATAAACAAACAAACATTCACCCTCCAAGTGCATAAAACATATATTTAGCTAGTTGCTTAGGTATTTGCAAAGCCTCTAAGTAAAACAGCAGAAGAAAATTGTTACAGCTTCAAAAGAACTGTCATTAAATAATGAAGTTGACCTCATTGTGGGTATATAAGAAAAAAATGAAAGGACAAATCAGCCCTCTGTTGAAGGCTTTTTGATTATATGAACTGGATGTCATGATTTTTTTTAAGAACTTGGACATTTTACACACCTGAAACAAAAATAATTATTTACAGTCCACACTGCTCCTAAAATGCAGTCAATAGAAATGAAAGCAGAGATGCTGATCACAAACATACAATGTATTGTCTGTTAGGAAAGGCAAGTACGGTACCTTCTCAGATTCCTTTTAACCTATTTGAAATGCAGTCATGATTAAAGGATGCAGCTAAGAGTTTGTGAAGCCTTGCTGCAAAGTTGTTTAAAACTCCTGAACACCTGAAAAATAAAAAGGGAGAAAAAAATCAGAATGACTCATGCCAGAATATAGTTTAAAACAAGTCAAAAAACCCATCCTGTGGAAACCTGGTCTGGGGTGAAAACTGAACTGGGGCGAAAAAAGGAGGGCCAATGACTTAAAAAAGTACATTTTTCTTTAGAGGAATACTTGGTTGAAAGTGCTTGGTTGCTTCTCTATATTCTACCAGCAGTACAAACTTAGAATTTGCACTTTTTTGGTGCTGAAGTCACTATATGAAAGATTAGGAATTTATCACATTAATATGATAAAATTAACTGTTGCAGAAACATTTAAAAAAAAGATTATAAAATAGAAGTAATTATTTTACTATTAGTTTAAAAAGACAGACTAAATGGATGAGCAGTTATCTACCCTGGAGACCAACGTTCAAAATGAATTCAGAATTAGCTGGTTGCTCTCCTATCTGGCTTTCCATAAAAGTATTGAACTGAAAACATTACCAACAGAAATTGCATTTTATAAGAGAAAATACACCTGAAATACCCCAAGGAATGGTAAAAATGATGTAGCAAGCAAAAGAATAACTCCTAAAATACCTAGGGCTGTATAGAACAGTAATCAACATCAGGAAAAGCTTTAAATTAAGTTATCATTGAGTGGACTTCGACAAGACTTTCTTAGGCAGACAAACTGGTTTGGTTTCTCAACAGCAACAGACCATATTTTGCCAAAAGATTTAAAGGAATTTTCCCTGTTGCTCACAAATGGGATTGTAAGGCTTAAAGCTGGGACTACAGGCACAGGCCCGCTGTCAAAACCAGAATGTAGCTGTACACACAGAATTCAAACTCCAGGTTTTAAAATGAAACGCCTTAAAGCTTCCCCCCCCAGTTTTAAAAATCAGCCTGTTTAAGAGAGCAGCTGTAACCCTCACCTCTGGCTCAGGGAAGGTTTTGGGCAGGATTGTTGTGTTCTGAAGAAAGGCACTAAACAACTCTATTGCCAGGGACCACCGATGCTGCCCTGCACGGCACATCCCCGCCACGCTGGCAGTGGGTCCGGCACAGACGGACAACAGGGACAACGCACGCAACTCCCGACCAAACTGTAGGGCTCTGCACAGAATTCAGTGGTTGCAGAATGTCAGTAATCCAATTCCAACAGCTCCTGGCTCTGAAATTGCTATTTTTCAGACACGTGCTGAACATTTCACCTGCTAGTAATGACATTTTTGTATTTTCTTCTAATTACACTCAAAGCTAAGACCTTTGGCCCTAGGCCACAGACCTCTATTCAGGCTGCACACATTCTCTTAAAGGCCCTGAGCCTTTGTTGTCACTCTCAGTCTTTCATCTATTATTTACATCCATTGAGAAGAGAGATACTCCACCATTTGTGGAGCTTTAAAGCTTCTAATCATCTTAATTTCTTCGCCTTTCAACCAGTGCTTCCCCTTATGGACCAATGCCAACAGTGTGACAAAATAATTTTTCAAGCCAAGATCCTCCTGGACCCTTCCCAAACCTTGACACCCACTGGGCTGTAAGTGCCTTTTGTCCTTTGCCGGCTGCTTTTGCAAACACAGACCTCTGCTCAGCTTGGGGGTGGGGGGTATGGATCTGCTTGTCAGTGCATTTGAGGGAGTTTTCTTGGGGTTTATGGGTTTTTGCACCACTTCCTGTTAAAAAGTCAAACTCAATTAGTCCAGCTAAATCAGAGATGCTGTAGGGAATCCTACCCCTTTTAAAAATATTAAGTACCTTCTGAAATACCACCAACTATGCATTTTAAGTTTACATTTTTTTTCCAGAAGCAAAACTGCTGCTATGCTGCTTTGGCTTTTATACTGATACGTGCCCGCTCAGAACTGACAGATTATCACGCAATATTTAGACACACAAAATATCATTAATATTTCCTGATAACTGGCAGCATGAATTTGCCCTAACCTTGTAACACAATGTGACAAAAAATTTTTTCATCTTATGTTCAGGTCATCTTCTTATCCTCCCTTATTTGCAAATGAAGTAGGAAACAAATCAACAGCATTTTTGCCAAGATGCAGAAAATCTCTTCAGAATTCATCAGCCACCAATCTTTATTTCCAAGACCTGTGAGATCTGCTAACATGATCCACCTCTTGGCTCTTTCTTCCACTATGGTCTGGCTTACTTTTGATTCTCAACAGTGCTTCCTTGTTGCCTGTCCCCTCTGAAGACCCCCAACCCCCATGTCTTTTCTTATTTTTACCATTTGCTTCAACTAGCAGTTCACTTGAGACTCATCCATCTTACAATGCCTAAAGTGACAGATGCTCTCAGGAATGACCACACTGTTGAGTGAACAAAAGATAACATCACCTCTAGGAACTCGGGGAGAAATACAACTTCAACCCTAAGACATGGTTATCCTGGCAGACACAGGACCATAAACCTCTCTCAAGTGAAAAAAACCCCAACCAGCAACTGTGGGGAAAAGGAATCTGACACAATTAAAAGCCAAAAAGAGTATTCTTTCTATCCTAAGCTGTAGTTAGTGGTGTTGATGGCCTTTTTTTTTTTCTTTTTTTTCCCCCTAATACCCCATTGAAGAATTTTGTAGAATTTACCTATGATAAAATCAAGAGAAGAGAGAATGGAGAAATTTCACACAAAAACTGTTTCAGGACCCCTACAGACTTGAATGGAGGAAGAAGGCACTTCGGAACAGCTTCAGCAGAAGGTCACACAAGGCCTTTGCCAAAACACAGACGTTACCTTGTTAAAATCTACACATCCTACAGACCAGCTGTTGCTCAGTTAAATTCCACAGGAATTCAGAACCATCGTGCAAGCCTGTGCCCTTGACAAATGCATACTGTAACCAGAGTAAGATTAATGTCACAGCTGCTCGATAAATCTGCAATCTGCAAGTAACAGCCCCTCATTGTTTTGACATTTGAGCATCCACCACTTAAAAAAAAAAAAATTAAATTAGAATGATAGATTTTCCAGCCAACACCCACATATCCAGCAACAGAATGATGCCTATTCCTAAACAAAAATCTGCCCTCTATGCCTGTAAGACTGAAGTAAAAACTGCTGATTTGAAATATACCCAAAATGGAATGGGACTTGTTGAAGAGTCCTGGCTGGTGCTAGAAAATATTACTTAAAATAGTAATAGGTCATATTAGCTTCTGGTCACATATTTGCAAAAGTGACACCACAGATGCTGAGAATCCCTTCTCTGCAGTGAGATGCAAAGAATTTCCTGTCTCTCACTAAAGCTTTAAACAGCATCTCATGTTCAGTTTTCAAACACAACATGAAATAACCATCATTACAGTACATCGGAGTGAGAACATGTGAGTTTTACAGATGTAAAGTTAGAGTTGTAAAATAAAAGACCAGGATAGGGGGCCTGAAAACCAAACATCTCCTGTCCAGTGTGAAGTCAGGGAAAAATCACAACATGGACCCCTTAGGACTTATTCATTGATTGTATTTAGCCACATTTATTAATTTGTGATGAGTTATGATTTTAGGTCCCTATTCTCATTCTCAGTAGAATGTTTCTACTGAGCTCTCATAGCAGACCACATCAAACCACCAGACTGTAAATACAGAAGTAATGTATAAATACACCATTTTTTAATACAGGCCATTTCCCCATAGTATGCCACTTCGCAGTACCATTTTGGACATCCAACACACAGAAATTAAACTGACAACCATTTCGGTCCTTCCTAAAGAGGATCCCAAAACTCTGGGCCTCAGCCCACCTTTAGAGTTCCTCTCCCGTTCTGAGCCACCAAGTGATCTGACACTGAAATCTTTGATAAAATCCCATTCGGTTGGGAAAAACACCAACAGGAAACTCTACAGAAGACCATTACTGGTACGTGATTGAAAAAGCTTTCTGCAAGACTCTGCTTTCCACCTCACATCTCAGCAAATGGCAGGCTTCAAGGCATACTGCAACTACCAAGAAAAAAGGCAATGAGAAAATTGACTCTGGGAGATGCTCAGGCACATTCTGCTGTGGTATCTGAATCCACTAAACTCCACTGTACCATGGGTGTCACCATGTCCAGAACAACTTTCTGAAGCTCCTTCCAACGCAAATAAATCAAAAAAGCAAATAATAAAGTCTGCACTTAACATCCTCACAGGAAAAAGTCTTGAAAATATATAACGCTTTCACCCCAAATACTTGAAGATCGTGGCATCAGATGTGGATGAAAAAGTAGTAAACTGTATCCTGCCTTATAAAATCTGTAGTCTGCACTGAAATGGGCTCTTATCAAACAGCCAGACCTTACATATTTTATCTCCAAATATTTATCACAGTAAAGAGAAGTGTTTATAGTTAATATGCAATCCATCTTCTGCATGTTGCTGCTTTTAAACAAGACAAAATGTGAGGTAAAGGGTCAAAACTACTAGAAAGAGCCCTGAATAAAAACTCTGATATTACAACCATTTTGCTGGAAGAGACAAGGTGTAAAAATAGATTACTGGAGTCAAACTTCCTATGGAATAGGGCAGACCAAGGGTACTGATCCAAACAGCAGTGAATAGTATCAGAACTGTCAGTATAAAAGTATCTGGTAACTCCAGACTGCTTTGAAAACCTCTCATTTAATGAGAGTCACATTTTCCAATTGAAGCAGAACATTTTTAATGCATGTATGTAAAATCAGGTCTCATTAAACGCAATTTTAACATAGAATGATTAAAATATTGATATTAAACTTACAGGTAACTTCTGTCATTACCATTAAGTTATTGACACTGAAACATGACCTTGAAATGACAGCTTCATTAATGCAAGTTTTACCAGGGAAGGTTTCAAAAAGCCCTGATTAAATTAACTACTTTTAAACACAACAGGATCAATATGTATGCAGAGAATGTACACCCCCACGGCAAGTTCTGCTTGCTTGATTGATCAAAAACAAAAAAATCCTGTGGCTTTCCAGATCTCAGCTGGTGCCAAAAATCCACATAGAAAAAAAAAAAATCCATCTAAATGAAACTCTGAAAAGGTTTACCCTTCACCAGTCTATTTGCACTTCAAAAACTCCTTAAGTCCTTCAGCTAAACCCCAGGGTTGAACCATCTCAAAAATGAGAGGGGGATGGCCATGATTTATCTTCCTTCTGTGCTCTGGACAGAGCTGTAAAATCTGCCTGCTGGTGTGTCTGTGTGCTACAGGCTTCTTTTCATGAACCTTGGATATTTACCAGTTTCAGAAATAACTCTGCCCAATTCCTTACTGCCCTTTATCTCCTTCAGTCAGACACAAGTACCATTCATATAGCAAAATTCTGATTTTTGGGCACTAGCATGTAAGCTGACGAAGCTGAATCAGCAAAATGGCCAAGCACCTGAAATTAGCATTTTAAAGGAAAATATAGCAGATCTTATTCATACCTGTAAGGATTGGCTGTTGCCTTAGTGAATTTGTGCTCAGGGATCACTTCTTTAACAATCTAATTTAAGCCTATTCCTTATATTTACCAGTAAAACACATTTTTAGCGATAAGCTCAAATAATTTTCCGTTTGTAGATAATCAATGAGTTACGACACCCAGGATGCATTTTCCAGGCCTCTGTACTTCAAGTTACATTACCAATAGAAGGAAAATGGAGATTTCATGGGTCACAAACTTCTGGGTCACGAGGACCTTCGGTGCTGCTGTCAGCCTGGTAAAACTCAATCGATACACTCGTGCTTTCTGTGTCCACTATTAAAACCCCTGCACCTGAATTTCTACAGGGTTTTTTTCTGAAACAAAAATACCAGTTCAACAACTTTACTGACATTCTTTGAACAGAATTTAATGCTCTGATATTCAGTTAATATGTTAAAAACGTAAACACACATATACAATTCAAACATAAATCCTACAGCACCAACACCGCAGAAGAGCACAAAGCAAGAGCACTGAAACATGTTTGTGTACTTCAGCTTTTCTAAAGCTTTCTTCTCTTCTTAAGACCCAACCCTATAAACCTCATATCAGTGGCACAACTCTTATCAGTCTAAATTCTTCAGACTTAGGTAAACAGATAGACTTGCTCTCAAGGTAAACAACAATAAGAATAGATTCAATATTATCTATTTCTGCATGGAAAGGGCCCATTTATTTCCAAAGTCTTATTCAGATTTTGCTTTTATCACAGATTTTTTATCTTCCATTCTAAAACAACAGAAATGGATGAAAAATTTTTTATGAAAATATAAAAATGTGCACATCCTGCCACTGTAGGTTGAGTCTTAATTAGACTAGAGTGAAGTTTTAAAAACATTGACATTGTGCTTGTTTATGTGCAAGCCAAATACTGTCCCTAACAAAACTGCAGGAGTAATCTGGGGGGAAAAAAAAAAAAACCAAAAACAAAACCCAACCCTAATTACTCTATTAATCCCCACTCAAATCCACAAGGATACTTAAGTAAGAGGTTGTGGATATAAGAAGGAATGGCATCTTACTCAGCATCTGACATGTAACTCGACTTAACTCCTCAGAGTCTGAAACTCTCCTCTGCTCCAGAAAAAGAGTCAAAGATGTTTTAAGAATATATCCTCTTTTGTGTATACACTTTTCATATTAAAAAACCCTGTCCAGTATAACTTGGTTTTTTTGCAAAAACTGTAATAGAATATTTATTTGATTATGTCCTTCACCGGCTCAAATTTGTAAGACTGCGCTGAGGGTGTTTATAAACTTACATCTTCTCCTGGTGTGCTTGCAAAAATTTACGATTCCAGCTGCAGCCTCATTAGCAAAACACTTCAACTTCCCTACATGGGCCAACATTTGCTATTTTAATAGTTTTGAGTTTTCACGAAGGTAGAAGTTTGTCTCTTTTTACCACATCCCCTATTACCAAGAACAAACTTTGTATATTATTTATTGTAATAAAGAAGTTTTGAGTATTTGTGTAGCCATCTATTTTTTCCATACTTATTTACAGTTCCTGAGAAAACCCCAAATGGACACACTAGGATCAATAGGATTTGGTATTTCTATTTCAAGCAAAGTGAATGTCATCACACCACAGCCAGGTAAACCAACTTTAGAAACTGAAGTCCAAGCAGACAGAAGAAAAATACCATAAAACAGAAAAAAAATCTGGGAAAACAAAACACCAATAAGAAATACCCTGTGGATTCATTAGCAACCAGGGTGGCAGGCTTTCCTCTAATTCCCTTTAAAAGCCCATGACTACCTGCAGAGCCTGGGAGTGCAAATCACATTAGTGGAGCCACCAGATGACCAAAGAAAGCACTGGAGGCCTGGTGAAACCAGTAAACAAAAGGCAGCATTCCAGCTGAATGCCCCTGCTAGAGTCAGCATTGTAAGATGCTTGGATCTGATAACCCAAAAACCAGATTAGCTGCAGGCAACAAAAGAGTAAAATGAGAAACAAAGGGGTCATTTTGACACATGAAGAAATCATTTCCATTAAACCATCTTGAGTTTACTGTGTAGTTATAAAAACTGCTCCTACTTGAAGTGACATTTGAAGCAGTGAAGCTGTGACAGTGCAGTGTCTTGGAAAAGCTCCTGAAATAACACATCCCTGAACACCACATAATTTAAAGAGGCAAACTGGCCTCTTTGTCTTTGAATTTTTATGACATTTTAAAGGTCTAATAATGATTTTTAAATCTGTTGTACAGATTTCAGTTAGAAGACCTAACACGAATGGCTAGGCTGGACGAAAAGAAGATTCATTAGTTTTATCTGTATTTAAAAGTCTCCTGCAGAGAATGCACATACCACAATATTCTCATGTAATTACATTAGAAGGTTGCCTTCTCTCCCCAGTCCCCATCTCCTCACATGAGTGTCTCACTTACTGTCAACACAGGAAAGGGAAGAATCATATTCTATTCCTTATCAGAATCTTAAAACAGGATTTTTATCCTGAAAAAGCCTAGGCACACTATAATCACAAGGACCAAACTGCAAAACTTAAACACAAAGTAAGGATATATAGACACCTGAGAGAGAGAGAAGTCAAAACTTTCCACGCTAAATCTGGAAAATTTGCCACAATTTTGTCTTATGCAATTAAGAATTCTATACACTCAAAGCCAAAACAAGTATTTTTCTTTCTTCACAAGACAGTTCATTGCCCTGCTATGAAATATTCACGAGCTAGAAGAAAGTTCTGAGGAACACTGTGGTATACAGAGAACATTTCAGCTCGCTAGCTTCGCTCTCTGCATCTCCTGTTGCTAGCACACAACACAGAAACCTGAGACGTGGTGAGGGAACAAGCCTTCCTGGAACACCACATTTCTTCCCTGGTTTTTGCACCCATACAGCAACTAAACCTGTTAGCATCAGTAAGGATAGGATCTCCCATATGAAGCATATCTATCCACAGCCAACTGATTCCTCTCAGTGACAAGTGCAGGGAAAATAGACCCAGAAAAACATCTCAGCAGAGTCTGGTGGGGACAGCGTAAAAGGACAACCTGCAGCTGTGTCCAGATACAAATATATGGTACGCACTGACCTGGAAATCCTGCTACTGAGGCTCAGTAAAAGGCTTGTCAGAAAAAGCTTTGCAAACACCTTCTGCTATTTGGTGACTTTGTCAAAATACAAAGCCATCAAACACATCTGAAAGGGGAAAGATGTAATGCAGGCCTCTATTTATAGAATATGGCCAACTCTGAGGACATCTGTACCAACATACATCAGAGCCCAAAAGTCCATGTGGTTTTCCCCTGGTTCCAAACCATTCTGCTCTGGAGTACTACCATGGCATCCAGGCTGCTTCTAGTATTTTTGCCACATACATGACCCGGGAGAAAAAGGTGGATGGGCAGAAGATAGACAGAGTAGAAGCCCCTCTTCTCTTACTGCCCTTTTAAAGGTATCTTCTTATCCAAAACAACACTCAGGCATAAACACACCTTTATAAATTCATAGAAGGAAAATGTGAAGGACGTGATGATCAGAGTCAAGAAGAAAGGAGATTTCACAAAGAAATATGACATGTGGCCAAAATGTGCACACATATGTGCTGTGTAAATCTAGGTGGAGGGGAAACACAAGATACTGTTGTACATCTGGCTCATCTTGAACTCTTATACTGAGGAGATTCAGCCTATCATCATCCAAAGAAACTTGCATTTGTATTTATAGCAATCAGCCAGTCTGAATACAAAGATGGATGCAGCTAGTAATCACATAAAATGATCCACTTCAATGCAGTTGGCCTTTATCCCGCAAAGAGAAAACAACATGCCTGGTAGTCATTGGTGATTTTACACACTATATTTCTAATAAAAATGTAAGAGCACCCTAAACAAAAAAGCTGGTCAGTTCAGAATATTAAAAAATACTTTACTACGAGTAGACCCCATGTTTCAATCACAAATGGCTTTTCCAAGCAAGGCTATTTATTTCAAGTTGTGTTGCCCAAGTTGCCCCATGACTAAGATATTCCAGAAAAACAGAAACTCCATCAAGCCTGGCTGTTTAGCTGCTGTTTCTTGTGCAGAAATTATGGCCAGACCTTCCTAAAAATGCTAATGTTAAAAGCTTTCCTCTCTTTGAGGAATTCTAGTTATTTCTACATAGGGACAAGCACCTGACTTACAAGTCTTCCCTTAGCTGGGAATGCCATGGTCCCAGTTCTGGGCAGTTGACTGAACATCTGGAAGGTAGGGAAAACTGGTTTCTTGTTCCTAAGGTCATTCAGCAGATCTGGCACAAGGTCTCTAGAAAGACGCCCACATACACAGAAAAACTGATGGGCTCCTTATAAACCTGATAGGAAAAGCACAAACAGATCAGGGCATTTTCACTACTCATGCTGATCTACATCCTCTGTGACTGCAGTTTGAGTCTACATTTGTTCTCACACCAAAACTGCTTTCGTTGAGAAACCCTCTGTATGAAGACTTGCACAATGCCCAGAGAGTCTCCTTGAGAAAAATTTTGGACCATAAATATTGGACATTAGAATAGTTATCCCAGTAGAGCAGAGTAGAAACCATTCATAGAGAAATTACATCTAATCCAGACACTGCTTGCCATGCTGAAAGTCCGGGAATATTTACGGAAGTGGCTATTGAAGCATTCTACCTCAAGGTGGGAAGATAAACCAAGCTTCTCTTTGAACAATTAAAAAAGAAATGTAGCATAGAGAAAGAGACACATGAAAAATGCAGGACTGGGAGAGAATGCTGCTCTGCATTCACAAGGATAAGACAGTTGCTACGGCTTTTACTCAGTTCTTCCACATCTCCAGTGCTCTGGCATGAAGAGAAAGGGAAAAAAATGGCCAAGGGAAAAAAAAGGCCTTTCAGAAATAAGAATTTCATAAGGAAAGTAAATAGAGAATACCTTTTCCTCTCTCACACACACTGAAGCAGAGAGATCTCATGAAGACTCAGGAATAAAGAAAAGATCATTCTACTTTTGAAGTACAGGAGGGGGCAACAGATAGAAACAGTGATAAGGAACTCTCTCTGCTTGTGACCTGAGAGAGTCTGATAAAGGTGGGCTGAGAAGGATAATGGCATTTTCTTCTCATGACATCATAACCAACTTACGCTGAGCTTTTCTGAATGGAGCTGACTTTCCTATAAACTGATACAGGGCTCTATTTTTGTCAGGGTTTCTTTAGAAACTACCTCGAACTGAAAAGCCAGTACAGAAAGATCCTGAAAAAGGCATTCATATTCCCACCAGTTGGTTATAACACAGTAATCACAAGTGTATACCAAAACATGTACTAAAATAATCTAATTCTCTCTACAGCTCTGATTGGCTCTGAAATGGAAGTCCCCCATCTGTCCCCTTCTTCTTTCAAGGGAAAAGTCTCCATTTCTGTTAAATATATTGGTTTTCAAGGCCATACCCACACCCCAATCTATAAAGAAAACAAAATACTCTGATGGAGTGAAAAAGAATCTTTCCACAGAAGTAAAAATTAAGAAATTTTTTGCTCCTCACTTAAAACTACTGTTATTGTACAGGCATTCTCAGAGCACAGGTAGTGTAAAAGCTATATAGGCAAAAAAAAAAACTGGCTTCAATGCTTGTCACCCTTGAAATTCCTAATGTGACAACAAGCAGTACTTCCCCATCACATCCTACATGCTTCTGGTGCCTTCCAGAAAGCCTTTCTATCTGATGCTGAGAACAGACTCCTCCTGCAGATCTGAATGCCGAGGACTGAAAGTACTGCACAAATGACAGAGAGTTGGGGAAAATGAGTGGTTGAGTATAGAAAGAAACAGGAAATCAATTCTCAGAAATGCTATCTTTGCTTCAGTGCTTCTGTTTGGCCTCCTCCCACACTTGCTCTCTGTCCCTCACCAGCTTCCTATTTTACCAGCTCTTTTCCTAGCTACCCACTACTGAAGGAAGGAAAATTTGCCAAGATCATCTTCCCTCTGCTGGTGCATTATGTGTCTGTCTTAAGAGTACTGTCTGGTTTATACCCTGGCCTATGTTTGGCTGTCATCTAAAAACACCGCAATTCTTTCTTTCAGCCTGTTTTGCTTCCCCAAGCATCGATTCTCATCCCATCTAATGACAGGGTTTGAGAGAAGAACATTTTTCTCACGGAAACTCTGAGGAAGCAACAGAAAGATGAAAATTACAGTGTATGAAGAGTAAACACACATAGTTTTTAAAAAAGCAGGGTCCAGCTGGGTAACAATTCCAGATAAGATTTAAATAAACATACGTGGGAGGTAGCAGGAAAGGCAGTTGGTTCCTCATGCTCAGACGCACACAGGTAATGACCTCTGTCTCTTGCTCTCCCAAAGCTAACAATGCTGGTTATTGCACTCCTCCAGCGAGCTCTGGAAAGGATCCAGTGCACTACTGATTACATTTCATCCACAGTTAGTTTAACCTTTGAAACATGACAGTCAGTGGCAGTGAGCAGGCCAGCACATAAGGTCAGCACAACCTTGTTGGTCCCAGCATTCTCCCAGTGTTTGCACAGAAAACAACCTGGTGATCCGGGATTCCTACCCTGTAAATACAAAAGAGCCAACAGGGACTATGCCAGAATGCTGATTTTATTGCAAGGTGTCATTCATGGCCATTAATCTGTCAAGACTGAAAAATACAGGCTCTCCTCTTTCAATAAAACCAGAATAGTACTAGACAGAAATAGTCTCATTTAGGAAGGCAGAGATGTGACTGATCTACCGTCAGGTACCAGGCGAATGTTGCACATTACTCCTCCAAGAATAGAAAGAAAAAAATACCAAAGAGAAAATAAGTACACTCTGAAATAATGGTGAGACAACTAGGTCAGCAAGTGTAACAGGAACACTTTGTGCTCAGAGGAAAGCTAAAAAACCAATTCCTATTCAATTGCCCATTTTTTCTCAAGTTACTTCCTTTCCAGAACAGCCTCTTTTGAAGCTCACTTTTTATATGCCGTACACCCAATTTTAAAATGAAAAAACAGCATCATCAATTACCCTGAATTTCCACAGAAAAGTACAGGACTTAGCAAGATCACATACCTTATCTCTTTCTAAATATTATTTCTACGTTTTAACAAAGCCCTTAGTCTCAGGAAAACATATGCAAAGGGAGAACAACAAAGATATTCCTGGCTTCAAAAATCTTCTAGTTAGTTATTTAGAACTTATCACATTTTCCTTATGGATAGATTAAAAACATTTTTAAGGTATTAAAATGGAAAAAAAAATCCATTCCTCAGGAACTACTGCCCTCTAACATAACAGCAGCGATGAGGATTTTTTTCGACATGCTTAACTATCCCTTGGAGCATGTGCACTTGGATTTTTCATTATTTGTGTGTTTCTGTGGATGGCTCAGGGAGCACAGGCTTTTCAAGAGCTAGTAAGAGGTGAAGAAAAGGTCACTTCAGCAGAATTCATTTTCTCTTAAATTCTCAGAGAAATGCGGCTAAAAAGTGACAACAAACCCATCGCCTCTTCCTCCCGCTATTAGCATTTCCTAAGGTTCTCTCAGCTGTAATATAGCAACATCTTTGGTTGTACCCTATCACCTTTTCATCCTCTAACAGGAGTTTTAACACAAATGCTGCCAACAGACCTGTTAAGAGCAGAAGCTGGACTAGACCTCCAGACGCCCCTTCCAGCAGCACTTCAGCACTGCCACGAGCAATCCGCTTGCCCACGAGCTGCATCTGTTGCGGCTCCAGAGGGAAAGCCTGCAGTCGCTTCCATTCACACTGCTGCAAATCCCCACCATTAGGCACAAACTGGAAACCTTGCCCCTGGATTTTCCTGGACACAAATCCAGGGTCCTTCAAAGTAGGCAGGAAGCTATGTGGGCTTGCATAAAGAAACAGCTGTGCATCAAAGTTTACTGTGCTGAAGTAATGTTAATTCTTGTATTTAGAGCTGGAAAGAGGATGCTGCTTTAAAAGCTGACAAAAAACCAGAGCCTTTGGAAAATCCCGAGTCTTGCTCTCTGAACTCGCTCACTCCCAACTCTTCACACCTCCCCACCGTCTCTAAAATGGCCTGCACCAAAGTGTGTATGTAAAGCAGAATACACTTTTCTGATGGTTTGTGTTACCTTGGAGCTGGCAGTATATACACAGGGAAAGATGCTGCCCTGACCTACAGATCGGCTGCTTTCCCAAGCATCCACAGGAGACAACATGCCACACAAAGGAATACAGTTACCCCCAGTACACAGACAAGTGGGTGCTGGAATTACACTGGGTAACAGCAAAATCCAACTCCAGAGAGCGGGACCACAGAGCAGAGATGTTTAAGCAGCTCTCCTGACAGCAGCAAGAGCAGGTCAGAAGCAGGGTGAAAACAAAGCCCTTCTCAGAGCAGGGCTGGTGCCAGTGCAGCAACTGGCCACCTCTGGCTTGAAGAAGGCTCATCCACCCTGGCTCAGGAGCTGGCCGGGCAGGCTCCATGCAGCCACACTTCCCTTCCTGCAGCCGAAATGCCTCAGCATATGCAAAAGCACCACACAAGTGAGATAGTGCCAGGGAGCAGGGACCCAGCAAGGCTCACCCGTGCTGAGCTGGCCCTAGACCAAGGTCAGCTGCCCCATTAGGCACTGGGGTGGGCATCTCAATAACAAGGGGGCACAAGTGGTAGATAACTGAGAGGAAAAAACCCTCAGGGTTTGGGTGTTTTTTGAGGGCCTTGAAAGAAAAGATAAAGAACTTAGGTCCCACGTTACAGAGACAAAAAAAAAAAAAGCTGGCAGAGAAGTGCAAAAAGGTAACACAATCAAGGTGACAGACTCAGGAAACAATTGCCACACAGACCAGGCATAAAGAGACATTTGCCCAGTCCAATGAATGTGGTCCTGATGTGGTGCAGATAGAAGGTGAAAGCTTGGACAGTGGTATTTCCCTCTCCAAATGAAAAGGTAATACTGCTGGGTCAGAGACCTTACACAGGACACAGCCGTGGTCTGGGTGGCCCATGCACAGTGGCAGAGAAAAGACATATGACAGAGGACCAGGAGCTAAACATCCTGCAGGAGATGCCAGGGAGAGAGGCCAAGATATCAGCTCCAGCCCAGGGAGACCAATGATTCACTTTATGGCCTGAAAGCACTTCCCACCAAAGTTCACACAGGAAGATAATGTCCCCCTCAAATGAATTTATGCAGACGACAGTTCATTTGTCAGAGGATAAAAAGAGCCACTTTCATTTTAAAACGAGAACACTCGAGGTCCTCAGCAGACAAGAACAAACAGAAAGCCAGTAGCGATATGTGAGCAGTTTCTGCTCATGCCTGTTGTCTGATTTTAGTGGGAGTTTACACCATCAGACCTACACAGGCCTGCTGGTCCAAAAAGGCACATGATTATATCCCATTAAATCCCATACCGAGTCCATACTTCTCAAAAGATGCAAATTAAAAACCTCTGAATTGCGCAGGCAGATGTTGTCGCAACGTAACTTCTGAATTAAAAACAAACACTCCAAAATGTACAACGGCTAAAATAATGTGAACCTGGATGCTTCAAGAAAAAAGCACTTGTGAGGCAATTAACATTTTTTCTCTTGATTTCGATTAAATCCCCACTTTACTGATGTACTTTTTAAGTCTTACCTCAGTAAGACTTAAAAAAAACCCCAAAAACGATTGCTTCAGAAAGCATTCCTTGCCCAGTCAATAAACCAGTTTCCTGTGCCTTTCTCACATGAACTTGTAATCCTTGATAAGGTTTACACATGTGAAAATAAAGTTTTAAGTTGAAAATCACCATTACCTCTACACAAAAACACTGTATCATGTCAGGCATCTGATACAGTAGACAAAGCACAGTGGCAGAAGGACGTAACACAAAACATTTCATTTCATTACCACTGAAATCAGCTACTGAAACTTGTTCATTGATTTTCCTTCATTAAAAAATAACTGATTGTAAAAGAAGTGTTGCTTGGCAGGATCAAAGCCTATCCTACAGGAAACACACACACAAAGCATTTGGAAATGAGGGTTAATTTGGCATGCAATTTAACAGCATTAGCTTTTATCAGCAGCATTTCAAGGTCAGGCACAGCCATGTTTAAAACGTTTGATTTTGTTACAGTTTCAACTACAGCATACTAGACTTCAAAACGTCTTAAACCAAAACTAATAAAGTGATGTGGCTCTTTAACTCTCCCTTTTATTAACTCAAGACTTGACCCTTTCAAGAAAAAAAACCCAAAATTATATCAAATTAGCAGATTACAAAAAATGCTCTTCTTCATCTGAGCATGGGATTAAGTGAGACAGATTAGGCCAGATGAAAGGAGTCCTTTTACTGACATAGTTTGTTCAAAATTTTAAAAGCTTTTGAAGATATTTATTTAATATATCAAGTGACTTAGTAAAAACCACCTCATATTTCAAGTAGTGAATTTCTTCAAGTCTATGATTTAGATTTATTCTAAGAAAACCCCCCACTTTTTCTTTTTTACCTAATTTGCTCAATTAAAATTAGCACATATTATTTATTCCCAAAAAGATTAATTCAAAATGTAAGATCATTCATTTTTTATTACACTTCAGTTTATTCAAAAACATACAAAAGCCTTGATGGATAAAAGAAAACATGAAGCAGACTTGCTCAGCACCAATATAAAATACTCCAAACACTTACTGGAGATTTTCCCTTTTATTGATTTATAAGCTCCAAAAGCTAGTGAGTGGTTGCATGTTTTCATTTCATGGTTATGCTATGGAAAGGTTTTCTGCATCTTTTCCTTGAAAGTTTTTTCTGTATAAAGAACCCTCACCACCCATAATGCTGACAGACTTTCAGTGGTTGCCACCAAATGTTTCACGAGATCAAGTCCATACTGCACTTGAAACAAACACTTTGATTAATCAATTACTGGCAGAACTTCACAGTACTGGGGATGTGTGCCTAAGAGCTTTACAAACGCTTAGGGGACAGTGATGTTAGGGGGCTGAAATCTCTTAAGCCTCTTTCTTTGCAATTCTCTGCCACAGTTCAGAAGAATGCCACCCCATTACACCAAAACCGGCACGGAAAACAGCCACTCTCGCCTCTTGCATGAGCATAATTAATCTTCTGACACCTAGACAAAGCAGCTTGTTGATAGTCAAAGAAAGGATTTTTCTGATTTCCTCCCAAGACAGGAGATGGTCTTTATCCATCATCCCTTCTTCCTGATCTCTTCTTCCAGAGTCCTCACATCAGCAGAACTGTCTACCAGAGCAGACAGCAGGAGGGAAAGGTCTGACTGATTGATAGGGCACCAGTGCTCAACAGAGCTATTTAAGTGTAGGAACCTATTGTTAGAATCTTACTTTACAGCAGTTAAACAAATATAATGGCAACCAATTCAACCATTGTGCCACTAGAGTCAGCTCAAGCTAATAAGTAAAGTTAGCTAATTACGCTGATCTGATTTAAAATCCAGACAAATTGTAGAGACAGTCAGCATTACTGAAAGTAATGCACTGAAAGTGCATATATTGTAAAGAAAAAAGTTTTGCCCAGATTATGCTTTCTGAATTGAATTATGGTTGCTTCTCACTCTCTCCTGTGAGCAGGATCATACACATTCCTTCTCTCCCAGTCAATGGGCCTGCTAGGTATTCCTAATTAATTGAAATAATTTTTATTATAATGCAGTTGAAATTTCCTCCTCTTCACTTACTTACCCCAAGTTCTAATATATCTTACTGTAAAGATTGTGAGGAATTCCAGTTTTTGAGGGGAAAACATTAAACAATGGCTCCTAAATGGGGGTACCATGTACTCCAAAATACCCCAAACCCCACACTAGTAACATATCTTTGAGGATACTGATTTGGTGTAACCAAAGTAGAGGTGTCCTGATGTAAAGAAGATTCTGCACCCTTCTCACAAACAGATACTTAATATATAAATCACTGGTTTTGTATGTAGAAATACATATTTTTCTTATATACACACTATATATATCTATATATATATATCTACTTTGTAATTTCTCTCCACTCATCTCCCTCACCTTCCCAAATAGATGAGCAAAATATTTGGGCATAATTACACATTTACTTAATTATTTTCTATATTTACATAAAGGGTGGACATTGTGTTGATCATGCCTTTTAAAAACTCTAATTCTTTGACAATTGCTGGTCACAGAGGAAACCAGTCCAGGGCATGGCACTCTGTGAACTGTTGCCAGCCAGGGCAAGTCCAACTCCGTTCTTGGTGATCTATTTCAAATACAAATCAGACCACAATCTATGTCTCACCAATGTAACAACCTAGGCAGAGGTGTACAAGAGCCAGTGTTTTCTTACTGAAGTTGCCAAGAAAAAGATCTTCATCTGGGTCAGAGGAACTTGGTAACTCCTGGGTTTAGCTACACCACTCTGACCTTGACTTTTTCATTCAGGACTTACCCTTCCATAAAAATAACTGCCTGTGCTATCTGGCCCAGACCAGTTCTCCAAGCAGTCTTCTTTCATTCATTTACACCAGAACAACTACCCCTATTTATCTCTGTGAGTAAAATTAGCCATTCAAAAAGTGAACATGATGTTCTTGCCAGAAACTGCATGAAATTTCAAGGGATACCAACCAGGCTGGAGCAGTTAAATATTGTTTATGTCAGAGCAAGTGTAAAAAATTACATGCTCTTTTTCTCAAGAGTACTGTAAGCCACAACCCAGAGGAAGATCTCCCTGTCTCTTCACTGTCATTTTATGCTTGCAGATGCTGAGGCAACAATAGGAACAGCCACCTGCAGTCTCCTACTTTTCCTTATATAGTTTCCCCATCTGGGTTCAGGAATCAACAGACCTCTTGGTCCTTGTGCCAACAGGATAGATAAAGCAGAGATGGGGAATGCTGGCATGGGTGAAGAGACCATCCAAATCCAAAGACCTGTGGTTAAATGCAGGGAGGATTCCAGCTGGGAGGCAAAAGTAACCTAGGTGGAAGAAGCAAGGTGGTCTCTGCTGCATGTTGCTAAAGAAGAAAGAGGACTTTCTGCACTGGAAGGGACTAGATTGGAATAGATGAGACACAGAGCAGCAAAGCTAGGCAGTTTGAGTCCAGAGGAAAGGTAAATGTGAACAAAGGGCTGTGGAACACAAGGCTGTGGAAAACAAAAGGAATATTGGAATTTCAGGGTGCAGAATTTGACGTTATTCTCTAATCCAATAATGCAGATTGTCATATAAGGGATGTGAAAATACAAGTAAGACTGTCTCCTTTCTTCCTCAGTCTCCCAGTATGAGCTACCAAAAAAGCTGCCTTCCTTCATACCTGAGCGATCTTGTTTGCCTCAGAAATAATAATGCTTTTTTCTGGATTGCAGTCACACATATTTTCTTAAAACTAGGAATGCTGAGTCAAACTAGAGGGGTAGGAAATGTAGATCAATAAATGCTAAGTTGCAGCTTCACAAATGCCCAAGCCAGGCAAAGGTGAATTCCCCAGAGTAGAGGAGATCACAGCTTTCTGTCCATAAAAGCTCTCTACTCCTCAGCTGAACACTTCCTCTCTCTGTTGTCAAGCCAGTGGCAAAAATTTATCAAGTGTTTACTGCCACAGTATAGAGTATTACTGGATCACAGGAGCTGGACAAGGGCATTAAAAATCACCAGAGAACTGCAAAGGGTTATTTTCAATGGGACTCCAACTATGCAAGAATTGTCAGCGTTGCTCATCGAACAGGTCTGTACTCCCTTTCCTATTTGCAAAACCCAAAAGCAAGCTGAAGGTCTGTCAGTCAGAGGTACAGTTTAACAACAAATGCAACAATTTCAGTATTTGACGGATGAATTTTGCATCACATGCCTGAAAGCAAAGGAGTAGCTCCCCCCCAGTGGTGGAATGGGAGAGCACTGGGACCTGCAGTAGCTCCTGCAAAGATAAGACATGCCTTTGAGTCTGTTTCTTCTGTTAACAAAGCACAGAGCTGAAGTACAGCCCTGACCAGGCTGTATCTTCCCAGCACATGCAGAGCAAAGATATCTGGAGGGAGGAGGCAGCTTAAGAAGCAGAAAGAGCCCACCCACAGCTGCAGGCAGCTTTGTGGGCATCATGCTCTGAGCAGTGGACTGGATAGCTCACATGGAGCTCCCTGCTACCCTGGGGTCAGTGTATATCCAAGTCCAACCCTTCTCTAAACAATCACGTTTGGGTACCTTTGCACTGCACTGAAAAAACATATGAAGAAATACAAAATGTTTGTGGGTTTTCTGTATGATGGTAGAATGGATCAGGACATTTACATACAGTAAATTTCTTACAGTAAATTGCTAATTTAAAAGAAGGCAGTGCATTTGTTACTGGTGCTATCCCCCTGTATATATTAAGTTGAAGATTGTTAGCATATGCACATTCCTAAAGCAAATTCATGGAGCCCACTTGCGGATGCTTTTGTGTTGGAAGTAATAGTCACAACAGTGAGAACAAAACATTTTCCTCCCCATGCTAAATATCTCTTGGGCACTAGGGTACCAGCTCGCAGAGTTTGAATGCAAGGTTCTCTTCACTAGAAACACAGAATTTCTTTATAAAAATGAGGCCAGAGGGCACTTGGGCAATGATTTCATTTCAGGGAAGGAAAGGCTATGGATAGAGACTTTGCTTGCTTCTTTACTAACAACCTCCACTAGTACTTTCTGGCTTGCTTAAGGTTCTAAGTCATAATTTACAGCACCATGACAAGTTTTAACCAGATCAAATGCTTCTTCCCATCCTGATGTCTGAATTGCAGATAGAGGGAGGTGCAGTCCTATTAACACCAGGAGCTATAGGTGGTATGTCTGTCTCTCAAGGAGCATTAAAGGGAAAGCTGACTCCAACAGTGAAGCTCCACCCTGAAGCTGAATGACTCCTCAGAGTATTGAAAAAGAATATTCTGACTGACATCTCCACGCTGACCCTCTCAGGGGGGTTTCACCAGTCAGCTGCTTGTAGGATACTATCGTTTCCCTTCATAGAGCAAAGGACATGACTTTCCATCCCTATGCTGATGGACAAGATACTGCTATCAGCTTCATCCAAGCAGAGAATTTTATTTACCTTATGATTTAAGTTCTGATGCATAAAAGTCATGTCCCTGAGCACTAAACATGCAAATATTTGTTAGTTTGCATTTTTGTAAACAAAACGTATTTCTGTACTAGAGGCGAGGGATGGTGATGAAGTTTCATGACAGGTTGTGCAACTTTTTTCTTTGCCAACTCATTCATACGCCAGGAGTTTTGACTTTACACACACACACACAAAAAAAAAAAGTAGGGAAACTACGAGTTACTAAACAACAAACAAGAACACTTGTTTCAGATAGAGCAGGAACCAACACAGAGAGAAAACACAAGGCACAGAATAAACAGACGTAAAAGCCCAGTACACATAACAGGTTTAGTCGATACTTGTGTAGCAGCACCAAGTAGCGAGGAACACACTGGAAGGTAGCACTGTCTAACACAGCTCCTTGGACTTTTTGCTCACAGCCACAGCTGCACCTCCTGGCAATGCAGAACCCAGCACCTGCAGAAGGAAGCCCAGTGGAGTGCTCTTCTGTGGTATAAAGATAGCAAACATTAAATGAAATCTGCCCTTTTGGAACTCAAAGCAATAAGCAATTTTCATTTACAACAGAATCCTCTGTTCAAACATTCAGCTTCAATGAAAAAAACCCAATGCTTTTTAGACTACAGTAAAATAAGACTTTCAAACATGACCAGTTGTAAAGTATAATTGTTTTTAGAGATAACACAACTTTGTTGTCACCCATTTAATTTCTTCTCCCAGAAAAAAACTCAAAAAACAACCCCCCACTAGAATTACCAATGAAACCATGATTCCTCTCAATTACATGAGTCTCTCCCACTGTGCTCTAAAAGACAAACAGCAATACAAATGTTTTCAAAGTTCTCGATAAACGACTGATTTATGATGATTAGTATAAATTATTTGAATAAAGAAAATCCAAATCATATCCAAAGCTTTCATAAACTACTCCTAGCCATACGTGGTTTTAATAATTCAGGTCAATATTTTTCAGTGAGGTCGGCATTTCCACAAAGCTCTGCCAAGGGTTACTGCAAAGGCAATGAAAGAATTGGGTAGCATTGCTAAAATACCTCATGAACCTACATAATCTCTTTTGTAATCAGCTCTTACATTTACATATTAACAGTGTGAGGCAGATAATAAGAAGGTAAAAATACAAGTTAAATAAGTTTGAACATTCTTTAAGCAATTGTAACTTTATTAAAATTCTGCCAACATTTTATTGCAATTGCCCTTGTTTTGAAATCCCCTGACTGACAGATCTTCCAGCAACACTCACCAGCACTATTCAAAACCAGCATTGTTCCCACCTTACAAACATGCCCATTGCAGCTCTGTGACTATCAAGATTCAGATGCTCATTTAGCTGCAGCAACATGTCAGGATCTCCAGAGCTGAGATCTTCAATGCAGGCCATGCCACCAGCAAGAGCAAAAGGCAGGACTGCAAATATAGATGTTTATCATTTTCACAGACAAGACTGGTTTAGAAGAGCAAAGACTAGGAGCGGTTCATTCCAAAATACTATTCAGCTCAGATTTGGGCCAGTCACTTAGAGATTTGCCATCAACAGCTGTTTGATGTACAATAAGAACACAAATTCTAAAAGCAAGATTTAGAAAAAAGAGTTTCTATGTATTTTTAGATTACTTTAAGTCACTGAAATTCAACACGTGCAATTTAGAGAGGTGACTGAATGATTTGTGCTTGTTCAGTGCATGTTGTTCTCGTTATTTAGAACACTTATCTTTAAAAAGTACATTTTGTTCTCTGCCACTCAAGCATGTACACCAAAACCTAAGTTACAAAGAAAAGCAGATATGTTGAAATGAATTATGCTTGTTTTTCATTGAAATAAAGTACAGTAGAGAAAACCAACTACATTTTTTCCTTCCCTTTCTCCACCCATATCCTTACACATACCCAAGGTAAGAATACAGTTTATTCCTTGCCTTCTAGTAAGTCACATAATATTTTTGTGTTTTGAAGACACTGTTTCAATTATCTTTTAAGTTCCAATATTACACAAATCTAAAGCTGCACCTATTCTTCACACCATCACCCATTACTCAGTGTCCAACTAATTAACATCCACTTCCAAAGGGAGCACAGATTAATCACTCACTGTGGTGGCTCCACTTGAACACTGTGGGAATTGAGGCAACCCTTTATAGGACAACTTTCAGCCCAGAACATGAATTAATATATAATCTGTTCGGCAAGGCTGGTAACTAGTTTTTTATTGCTATTTACATGAGACATCTCACACAAATATCAGAGTTCTTCTTTTGAAAGTAACTGCAGTGTGACATGAGAAAGCAGGTGAAGTTAAGTACAGAATAATTGGTAATGCTGATTTTGGGAAGGACAGCTGAAAGCAATGGTTTTATAGAAAAGTGCTTTTTCATTTAGAAAGAAATTGTGCATTATACAAAGCCCATTTTGGAGCAAATATGATCAGAGAGGTATGACAGTCTTCACTTGTTTTCTTTTGACATCCAGTGTGTTTACACCGCAGACATCTGAAGACCAATTCTATAATGCTTAGCAATGGAAGTAGACAATACAAAATATTTTTTGTCAGTCATCTACGTGCAGCCTGGTAGCTTGTTTAGAGATTTATTCAATACAGTTTTCAGAAAAAGAGAAAAAAAATGGAAACTGCACAGACTTCAAAGCCTGCAGATTTTATTCTTCACTTCCATTGTTTGCATCATGGTTTGAAACTAAAAATTTGTAGAGCACATTACAATAAGAAAGAAAAGAGCAAAGCTATAACCACAGATCGCAAGAAGCAGATAAATAATGTAAGAGGATGGTCTACAGATGTGCTCTTACACAGTGAAAGTTAAAATTATTACAAGTTTTTGGAACAGGTGCATTTTACATCAATGGTTTCATATAGTGCTTTAATAAAAAATCAGCTTATATCCATTTAATAGTAAACCTAATTGCAGTAGCAGCTATCAAAGTGACTTGTGAAACTCCATGCTTTTTTCTAACCAACATAGCCTCATTTTTGATAGCAAATTAGCTAATACTGGATTCTCTGAAAATGAAGGATGCAAACAAGCTTTAACACTACCATTTAAAAATATGTAAATTTTATTTACTGCCGAGCTATAACCATTTGCAGTATTCAAAGACTTTCAAGTCAATGACATTTAAGCCAGTCTTACAAACAGCAAAACTGCAATATGCTTCTAAATTGAAGCAAGTTATCCTACTTGGCACAGGGATGTATTAATTTTCTACTCTTGGCAATTTAAAAACAAATATATTTTGTAGGATTGTATCTGTCCATGATCTACCTTGCTTACATGTGGTTTTGCCCAGTGATTCATGCAGCAACACACAGAAGAAGATTGTATGAACACTGCAGAAACTAAAGGGATGGTTTTTATTTTGATTCAATCCAGCCCAGCCAGAGAGAAACTGAACAGGTTCAGAGGGTCTCTTCTAATACTTCCTGTAGCAAAATAAAACAACATCACAGCAATACAAATATTTCAGTCATCTGCTAAATATTACATAGAATTTATTTACATATAGATTTTCCTGGGAATTAACCGAAAATATCCCAAAAAGCTTGACAGCAAAGAGACTACTGGCATATAAATATCACGTGTGCTTGTTTCAAGAACATGGCAACAAATAGCAGAGTGTGAGCAAAACCTCTTCATGGAGTAAGCCCCTCACTCTCCCTACCAAAGAACAGGCAAGAAAGCTAATACAGCATAACAAAAAGTGGGTTTAGAGACCTAATCTTAAGAGCAATGTAAAGAACTGACTTCACATCTTTTGCTCCTCTACTACAGCAAATGCTAGAATGCCATGAATTCACACCGTAGTGAAAAGACGACATCTTCAAAATCAACTTCATGTTTAAATGCTGTTCTTCCTGCTCTGTCTTTTCTGGTGATAAATACTAGGAAATCAATGAGGAAACATCATTTGAAGTGAGCCATTCATCATGTACCGAAAAGGGTAAGTACCCCATAAATTGCAGTGATCCGTTTCCTATTAGAATCACACAACAGAAGGCAACAGCGTTTCCATTAGCAATTTTTATGACCTCTGTAGGCAGAGGATAAGGCTAGGAAATGGCTTATTTTTGTCAGCTATAAAGCAGTTGTTGGGTGGGGAAGGAAGAAAATTTTCAAGATAATCAGAGTTATTAGTAAATCAAAGGAGAGGGGGGCAGGGGGAGATACAACAAATAATGGCCCCACCAACTGCACATCTTTGTGCTTAAGAAATTTGTGGATTGGCAGTTCTCCTCAGTAATACTAAATATTTTAGTAAAATTTACTGCCATTGGAACCTTATTACATTGCATGTAGGCTCAAAAAAACCTGCTATCATTGCCTGCGACTGCTGACTAATAAACAGCACTTCCTTACAAACTAGAAAATGGATTCACTATTTTGAATGTTCCTCTAAAGCCAGTGTTAAAAAAAGTATGAAATAACAATTCAGAAAATAGAAAAACAAATTTTATTAAATTCAGCACTGCATTTTTCTCTGTCCCTGTTTCCCTTACCCACTCTATGCTCTCTGCACCAAAACCAGGCAGGACGAACACACTAGGCAGAAAAAAAGAAATAAAAATTGTAGGTTTCTATGGGCCCCTTTACAATTGACAGTATGACTGCCCTTCCAAAATACCAGTCCTGAAAGAAGAATGAAGCTTTACAAATGAATAGGCTTTTCCTAGAACTCAGGGAGTCGAGTTGGGAGGAAGAAAAAAGAAAAGAAGAAATAGCTTTATTTTCAAATATCCTTTCAATTAATTTAACTGTATTTAACATAGAAATGCTTCTCAATTCCATTTGATATACCAGCAAGAGATTACATTTTTAAGGCAATCTCACCCTAAACCCACAAAATTTTAAAGTCCATACACCAAAACATGATCTAGTCTTGTGAAACAAATTGTAGGAAAGCACCCTGTGTGCCTCGAAAGTAAAAAAAACCCAGGCAAACAAACTCCCAATGACAATTATTAAATTTAAGGGACGGAAAACCAAATTAAATCAAATAAAATTATTATACATCTCCTGTAACCCAAGGTTTAGTGTGAAAACCACTGGGAAAATCCTCTGACCTGTGTTCTACACTAAGACAGTCTGAAGGAACATCAAGTCACTTCTGTTTCCACTTTGTCCCCTTCCACACACAGAGCACTGAATTAATATTGAATATTTCAACAGAATTCATCACATCTCAAAAACTGTAAATGGGCATTTATTTATACAGGTTTTTGAGCTTAGTTCTGCCCGAGTTTCCACCTTACAGAAGACATTGCAAGCCACTTGATTTGTTTGAGCCAAAATCCAGTGGAAATCCAGATTCAAAATCCCACACTCGCTCCATCATGGCTAAACTGGAGCCACAGGTGCAGGACTCCAGTCCACTGAGTTTGCTAGTGGTGGTAAAAATATGACAGCCTAGGTAGCTAGGTATGAGTTTTCCCCTCAGGAATAACTGGTATTACCTCACCTGCCACCCACAGATAAGCCCATCCCACTCTAATTGTTAAGCTACTTTATGTTGCCAGCAGCCAGGAATAAATGAATGTTATTACAGTCATGAAAATGAGGGGCTAGTTAGCCTTCGTGAGATTGGTTTCACCTACATGAAACCTCACTAATTACTTTTTCTTCTTTTAACATTCAGACCAGCTTTCACACACACCCCTCCTTCTTTTCCTCAATGCAAAGTTAATAATTCTAATTTTCTGAAACAGTCAAGTGTATAATTGTAATAATTTATGGCTTTAGCTGTTTCCCAGAGACCTGATTTTACTCTTCTAACAGTGCTTTCAGAACCTTCTTCATTAACCTTGGTAAAATCAGAGCTCAGATTTCACCATACCAGTATCTTTCTTCCCTCTGTGCCAGTGTACCTCCCACGCCAGGGACAACACAAGGAAACCACAACACACTACAAACACCTTTGTGGCAGTGGCCTTACAGAGTGAAGCCTAGGCACCTACAGTAAGTTAGGAAAAACAACTATTATATTCACTTTTACAACTGTGCTTTGATTCAGCCTTTCTTACACATGACTGAAAGGAGTCTCCCATTGTGCTGCCCCACCTGGCAGCTGCCCCAGATTCAGCCATACCATCACAAAGTGGTAGGTACCTCTTCACAGAAGGTTTTCTGTGAGCTTGCCAATTTTCCTAAAACTATGTATTATGCTGCATTTTCTACATTTAATTCCTGATCCTATTTTCTGATACTCTGGGACTCACTCCCAACAATCCTGCTGCTTCACCAGCCTCCTTTTCCGGCACTGCTGTGTTCTGGTGTGGAGTCTGAGTCCAACCTCTGCCTTGGCCCAGACTACAGGCTTTGATGCTTACTCTGGCACACCGGCACTTCCCACGTTCCGCATCACAGCCTGGCATCCGCACCCCTGCCTTGCCCTCAAAATTAATGTGTTTGTACTTCTTTGGTCTCTGACCTTGGGTTTTCCCGACCCTGACCATGACCTTCTGTCTATCCCAGCTGCAGCCTGATCCAACCACTAAGCCAAACCCACCAATGTTCTGGCTACAGCAGTGTGTGATCACACTGCTGTGAGTATCTGTGGGGATAATTAAGCCCCAGATAGGGAAGGAGGTGGGCAACTATCAGTTGATGGTCGGTTTTCATGAAGACAAGCACAAGTCAAGCAGCACTGCCAGTATTCCTACAGATTAGTGAGAACACTGTGGTTCTCACTTCTCCCATGTCTGCTTGGCAAATGGAAGCAGCAAAGGTCTTTGGAGTTGCTCTCCTTGAGTCAGGTGCTTCATGTGGAACACCAGTAATAAGGCAAGACACTGTCAGCCAAAAGATTTATGGTATTTACTGAAAGTATGTATTTGGGTGGTGTGGAAAGGTTATGGTGCTGGAAGGGTACAAGGGTGACTTCTGTGAGAAGCTGCTAGAAGGTTCCTGTGTCCAACACACACAACATCCACCCTTAAAAACCTCCTCAGTTTCAGTGTGCCTGATCTTCAGAGGAATAAGGATCAGGGGGTACAACTAAAGGTTGTACAGCTGCAGGCTCTAACAGAACCATAGGGTAGGCAGAATTTTAGCAGTGCAGCACTAGCAAGTTTCTGAGCATGAATAAACTAGAAGTTTTGGCTCTTAACTCAAATAGCTTTGGCTAATTTCTGAAGGGACAGCAGATGTAAACTCAAGATTAAATCGACCCCTGCCAAGTACAAAGTAATTAGACAGCAAGGTTTTTTAAAAAAGAAAAGCAAGCAAGAACAATGTTTTCACAGTATTTTCCCTTCTGCAAACAAAGCAATTGCTCCAGCTCTGTGCCTGATGCCAAAAACTGCCAACAACTGAAATAAGGGGACAAAGAAGTCTGCAACAGCTGTTCAACAAGCCCAGGTTTCACACAAATGACTGAAGTCTGGTAAAGCACTGGGATGCTAAATTGTGTCACAGAAACCACTTGCAAATCTCAGCAGATTATAAATTTCACCTATAATCTATTAACCTATAGTTACTTAAAACAATAAAATAAAATAATTTGTCTAAAAGTATTTGCTGTTTTCTCTTACTTGTTTCTAAAAGTAAGTCTTCCTTCACTGCCAGTTTTAACCTTGGCAAGACTTTTAACCTTCATTTTGCTACCACTAGCCCCCAGCTCCCAAGAGGATGCAAACAAGACCTTTTAATCTTACACTCAACTGTCACATTGATACATTTGGCTTTAGAGCAACTCCTTTAACTTCAGACAAAATTCATATGAATTTCCTATAACCAAACACAAAGCCATTGATTGCATAATTTCCAGCCTCTCTTGAGACAAAGATTCTCATCATAAAGACAAGGTCCTCTTTTTAGTAATTATTCAACAGTTTTGTAAACTGATAAAATTAAGTTCTAGTATCAGATCTACCATACACCTACCATGCCTGCATCAGAAGGCCACAAATTCAAGCAAGGTTCAAACTAATCAGCTGTATCTTGATGAAACTTTCCTGTGTAAAGGGAAAAAAAAAAAAAAATAAAAAAGATAACCTCTACGTTAAGTTTTGATAACCAGGAAAACAAAGTCACAAGAGCAAAGATTTCACAGGAAAAAGATTAGGTCATCTAATACTCCTTGTCTTCTCAGGCTATTAAGAAAGATACTTCCTAGTGCTGTATCCACTCCAATTGTGACTCAACTTCCTGATGTGTGACCTACCCTCTCTCAAAATACTAGTCTAGTATTTTGCTACTCCAGAAATCACCCCGTGCAGTAATTGGAAAGTACGGTTTCCAAAGAAATAAATAATAGCCTTCATGTCTCCAAACTTCTAATCACTGTAAGGGGTGACTAAACACACTGCACTGCAGACTTCCAGCATCCCACAGATGTAAGGTCACTGTATTACAGAGGAATTCGTTCAGAATCAATTTGAAGCTCATGGACACTCAGTTTTGAATACCTGAGCTGGGAAAGAGAAGATACAACCCATGGTCATTTGTCCTACAGCTGCAATTCCCTCCAAACACATCATGTCTGTTAAAAAACCCCAAAATATACGTTCACATATTTTCAGCCAAACGTCAGTAAAGAGTTTTATTTGAACATCCTGGGCTTATCTCCAAGACATCAATATTCCATTTTGTTTTAAAAATTTATTTCTCAAAATTATACTACAGTCACCATTGGCACTTACAGTCTGGAAGTACAAAACCACTAATATTTTTCTCCATTAAAGTTTAAACTAGAGATTAGAAGGAAAAGAAAGTTATCTGAAAAGCATAAAATCTGTTTTAAGAAGTTGATTTTCTTTTCTCTTTTAAAGATGATAATAATATTGCTAATCAAGTAGCACCTCACAGAAAAATAAACCTAGTGAACCAGTTGCTCTTGTTTTTCATAGGAATATGAAGGAAAACTATCCAAGGCTAAACTCACTTAAATTGGAACAGCCCAGAAGCCAGGCAGATGCTTTGACTCCATCACCCCTCACAAAGCAGGGAAGGTAAGTCAATAAACTGACCCTTTAAGATCTTCTAGTTCAGTAATTGTCATCAGTATCCAGTTGGCATTAAAAAAACAGTAGTCATGATCATGACCTTTGCATTTCTGCAAACATTAGCCATTGTCATGAGGAAGACCCCTTTGGCCTCATAATTCACATGCTGTTAACAACCAGCAAGAACACAGCGTGTGTGTCAGTTACTAAATAATGTAAGAAAAATAGGATGTCACACTCATACCCCACTGCTCCTGTGCACAACCGTGAGCATTGAACTAACCCGTATTACACTCAAAACTTTAGAAAGATTAAAATTAATCTATTTTTGATATTCATGTGACTTTTTTGACTACATTATTACTACTTTGGGGCAAGATGAAGGATTATTTAGCTTATTTGTATTATTTCTATTTATTTTGTACTATTTCTTTTTGCCTGGCTTCCAAGAGAAACATGGCTCATATTACATGTTTTCTGTCAAGCACCTCTTAAATCCACAATTCCATGCAAATGAAACAAAGGAACAGAGCTCTGAAAAATATTTCAGCTTCTCAATATTCATGAGGAAACTCAGCCAGTTAGGCAGGACATTTGACTGTGTAATGGTAGTACAAAAGGAAGCCATTGGAAGGGCTGATCCTAACCACATCCTAAATACAGAAGACATTTTAAATCAGAGTTTATTAACAAAGAAAAAGCCAAATCTTTAGGTAACTAGCTTCTTCAGTTCTGGCACTCCTGGAATTGCTTGTTAATACTTGATTTTATGACCTATAAAACCAACATGGTGCAGACAAGACACCTGTACGCTGCTTTCATCTGGCTCACTGCCTGCAGGAAATGCACTGTGCGCAAAGAACAGACCTGGAAGGCTTTCCGCAGCCCACCCTGCCCAACGCAGTGACCCACACTAATCAAAGAAGTACAGTGGAGTGGTCAGATCAACCTAAAAGCAGACACAGCGTGTCAGATGACAGGCTGCCTTCCCTAAGTCACACAGTGACTGCCAACAGCAGATACTCAGAGAAGAACACAAACTCCGTGATGTTCCTGCAGTTGTAAGTACCTCCATGAAATATTCTCCCATCCTCCACTGATCTGCAGCTCAAGGCTCATTTAACAGGAACCATAAATTTATCCAGCTGCTTTAGAAAGCACCATGCCTGCAACCTGAGAAAGGAGTGCCATAACCCACCTCACACTGGTAATTTTCACCTTTTGTTTGCATTCAGCATGGCCCCTGCTAATTTCATTTGATGCTCCTCAGTTCTTTTCCTCCAGAAGGCACGAACAGCTCTCACCTTCTGCCCCACAGTATTTTATGGACCTCAGCTGTCCGACTTGCAGGGCTGAAGTCTAGTCAACATAGCTGTTCCTTCCATAATAGTAGTTGTTCTACACTTGGATCAACCTTATTTCTTTCTCCGTACTTTTTCCAATCTTAATATGTGTTATCACAGAAGCAAGAGGAAGGAGACAAATTGCACGTGACCTTGAAGATGTAGGTATACTGAAGATGCATGTGCATGGCAGAATAATTTTTTTTTGCTTTGGTTTCCTTTTTTTTCCACTAATGCCTCACCATTTGCTTTTCTTTGTCTTTCCCCCCCCCACCATTACAGACCATTAAGCTCGCACGTTAATAGCACCCTCCACTACAACCTCGAGACATTGTTTCTGAGCAATAGCCCATTCAGAGCATCTATACAAAACTGGCACATATTCATGCACTTTCTAAGATATATACTGAGGTATTTCCTAAAGACAACATTGTATATTCCCTGAACTGCTATTCCAGTACATTACCAGGATGGAAAAATAGGACAACTGGAATTCAGCTCTATGCTTCCTCTTCTGTTATTACAGTATGTGATTGATTCTGTTACAGTGGTTTGCAGTGAGAAGGGAGATACTGCATGTGAAAGAGAGATAATAAACCATAGGTCACTTTAAGCAGACTAGGAATTCTGCATATGGCAGCTGAACAGCCCAAGGACACTAACAAATCTCTATGTCAACTCATTATGAAATTTCATACAAACCTGTGTTGTGTTCAACTATAACAAGAAAGGCTTCATTAGAGAAATTTCAGTACAAAAGAGGATTAAATCATCACTGTGTGAAAACCAGAAGATAAGGTGGATTTCTCCTCTCTCTTCTCCTGAAGGCTGGCAAAGATCAGTGAAATTAAACACTGCCCAAGGCAATTGTTAAGAGCAGTTTGGCCATTAAAGTCATGTCATCTGGTGACCCAACTGACCTACATTAAACCCAGGCTAAAGGGCAATGTCATCTTTCTTTTCCTATAGATAGCATGACTTTGCATCTTCAGCACAGATGGAAGACAACCCCTTGGCCTTCTGGTTTCCACTGGTTTCCTTGCTGCAAACCAAAGTTAGTTGCAACCAATCTTTTGTACTTGTTTGGCCTTACAAGTACTTTAGTTTTGTGAAACAGAGCTGAAAAACAGCAAATCTACTCCCTTAAGGTTATTCAACCAATACCTATCTAAACAGAGGCTGTAGCACTCCATATACTCAACGAAGAAAAAGATTAATAGGCTAATGCAAACATTACAGAAATTGTCTATTTAATTATCACTGTATAAATTCAGTTTAGATATTCTGAATAAATGAGATGTGATAATAATTTTTCTAACACTAAATGTCAGATGAAGAGGTTACTCAAAGAAAAATTTACTTTAGCTCTAGTGCATGACCTACAGTTTTTCCACCCAGATTTGAGAGATGCCACATCACAAATGGGACATTCTTTAAGAATTTTGTGTGGAAATTCCACAAAGTCAGTTTATGGGAAAAAAGAGGATGAGAAAAGAATAGTTTGTACTGTTTTTTATCAATGTCTCTTATGCAGTTATTGAGGAGAACCCCCCCAATTTACTCAGTTACTGTTTCTTACAGCAAATGACGTTCAGCATAGGCTGCTTTAAGACGATACAAAGTAGTTAAATCTTGCAGCCTTAAAAGGGTTCTTGAATGATTTGTGTTCCGCTCTCCCCGACAAAACCAATTCATCAAAAACCAAAGAATATTCTTCCATTTTATTCCATCTCTGTCCACTGTGGGCTGTAAGATACAACAGTAATTAACATTGCAAGAACTTTTTTTGTTTGCCAACAAAAGATATTTTGAAGAGCTGCCACTGTGCCAGAAATAAAATTTATAGCTTGATCCTGCAATGTCTGCGCCTCTTCATCAGCCATCTTTGTAAATGGAAGTAAACTGGTAGGCTGCCTAATGGCTCAGGAGAACAGAATTTGCATCTTCTGCAGATTATGCAAATTTATAACTCATTTATGCTTCATGATATGCTATGAGTCTAGAAATTACATGTCTGCTAAAGCATTAAGTTGTTTTTATTCACAAAGAATAAAAGTTACTCCCTTGTTTGAGCCAGGAGCACACTAAACATTCCATCAACAAATTCACCTTGTTGGTTTTACCCACACTTTCAGTCTTCAAAATCTTTTAAGACAGCTGCAGAAATGCATGCCATATGAAAGAACACAAACAGCTAAGTCAACTCAGAGTTTAACTCCAATTTGCTTTTAACAGCCAAACCATACAGAAAAAGAAACCCCCCTGTTTTCTGTGGTGCTCAACCACAGTTGTATCTTACTGAGGTAAATATGCTCTACCTCACTGGAGGGTAGTAACTTACTGTTGAGAGATCTAGAGTCAAGAAGAAAATCCTTCTGGCTGCTCTTTAAAAATAAGGGCATTCAAACATCTTCCATTAAAACAAAACACAAATAAACAAAACCAAAAAAACAAACTACAACAAATGCAATGCTTTTTTTAAAAAAAAAATAAATCAAGGTTGCCAAATTCTGATCTCAAATTCACTGTCAAGGCTGGCACTCTTACTTATCAAGCATTCAGTAGTAGAATCTCCTAGAATCTAATCAGTGATCAGCACATTGAAGGGAAGAACACATACCCAATGAGTCATGAAAGTTTAAGTATCATATAATTTTATTAACATCTTTCAGTTTGTCCAAAACAATTATTTTGAAGAGAAAGGTTTCTGTTGGATAGACTCCTTTATTAAGATTATCATGAAAGCGAAGTTTTCGACAGGAATTAAAAACAGAATCTAAAAAGTTGACCAAAAAAGGATAAAAAATCGTGCTTAAAAAAACCAAAAGAGGTAGCATTGATGAAAAAAGTGGGTTGAAAAATATGGTTTTGTGAAAGACTTGCTCCTGCCTTTTGGATGGGGGACATAAAGAAAGAAGGAGCAAGGTTGATTTTCATTTGCAAAGTGGAAGGATCCCTTGAGGCCAATGGAAATGCTTTTAAATGATATTTGGTTATACTTGGAATGCCAAAGCATACACAAGGCACCCTGATATCCTTCCTGCTCCCTAAAATGGAGGCCACCTCCAGACTCCTCTGAAAGGCTCCGTACACCAGAGGTGGGTGGATGTTCATCCCTGCTCCAGAAAGGAAGGAAGATACTTATTACAGGATGGAAAAATTCTGCCAGAGCGGTGCTACAGCCTCCTGCCACATTAGTTTTCAATGATTATTCCAAGTCTGTGACCACAGCAATATGGCTTTTCTATTTAATTTATTTTTAAAAACCAAGTTCTTGCAGACCCTTCTGCATTCAAGTCTGTCCTTAAAAATCATACACTTCGGAGACTTTTTTTTCCAACTAAGGAATTTACAAGCCCTCCTAGTAAGCTTACAACTCACACGTGTTGTATACTAGTAACTTTGGATCTCAAAAGCTTCAAAAATCATTAATAATAAATTCATTTATAGTTCCACACCTTTCAGAAAACGTAAAGAAGTGCTGAAAGTATGAAAACAGGTTTAAACAAGTTTTAAAAAACTCATTAAACAAAATAAAAATTTAATAAACAACTGTAGTTCTACAGTGGACAGCATAATTTTTTTGAGTTGCATACCTTACTATTCTTATGCATTACACATATTTTTAAGTGAGATGGAAGGAAGATGACCTTTCCTTCAGTAATTTTATAGAAGTATACTTATTTTCATACATACATATACATTCACTCATTCAGCTTTTTGTACATACCAGAAAAATTTAAACCTTGCTATACATAAATAGCTTATTATAAACGTTGACAGACGTTTTGATGCCAAATCACACCTTTGTCTAGGGCAATGTAACAACCACAAGTACAACAGTATCAAGGAAATGACCTAATCAAATAAAAGGCTTCCCTACAAACACTTCAAAATGATAACCTGTGAGAGCTGCGTGCCAAGCACCTTCTGTCCTTGGTTGCAGGGACTAATTCAGTCTGCATTCGGCTTCACCCCTCTGGCGTCAGCCACCCATCTGTCACCTCCCTTTTTCTGGGGTAATCTGCTCTGTACTTATCTGAACACTAGACTCCTAAGTCTTGTCTACCTCAAGAAAGTTACCTCTTGCTGATATTGGGGGTAGAGATGGTTGAAACCAAACATGTGCCTGGCTGAGCACAAACCATCACCAGCTGCATCTGCAAAACTGTAATAAAATGGTGCTCAACAGCCCCCCCCCCATGTTATTCTTCCAAAGAAACTATATTTAGCCGCAAATAAACAGCAATAAAGTTGTTTCATATAACTGGCCTTTATTTAAAAACTGGTCTAAGGGTATACTCCGAGTCTTGCCTAGATGAAGACAGCATGGACACTCGTGGTGATTCACTTCAGCAGCGTGGGGATCTCACCCACTGCATGTGTTTGTCCAATAAAGGTCTCCTGAGTATTTAGCAAAAGATTGTTTTCAAGGACACACAGGGAGAACAGTATCTGTATTTTCCCAGTCTAGCAGGATTCTTCTCAACTTTTAACATTTTATTTCTGTCAGGCAAAGTGGAATCATTATATATCATACCTCAGATGTGTAGCACAAATTATCCATGATGTAAAGACTTCACTACTTTCAAGAGTTAACAGTTACACCAATTTAAAAAAAAAATAGTTCTCCTAGCATGGATGCTAAAGATTTTTGCTGCAGCAATGCACTAATTTTCAAGAAGCCAGCAGGTACTAAATCAATTTAAATATCATATTCTTGGAGATACACTTACAAGCCTGACCATCTCATCTATAATCCATTTTTCCAGTGAAGATGTGAACAAGCGTATTTCTGCTTGATCTAAATGGACACAGAGGAGCATCAATAAAGTGTGTTCAAGCACCAGAGTTCTGCATATAGTTAAAGCTTGTTAGAAAAAAGTAATTTTTTTTTCCTATCTGCTTCATTTTTCAAGTATGCTTTCACAGACACAGCAGGTAACACATCTTACAAGATTTGGGTCACTGTCTCAGATGTACTATAAGCAGAGAGGCAATACCCTGATGCAAACACAAACTTCAGTTTCTTCACAATTCTGTTGTCAAAAAAGGCACTAAGTCACATGTGGTACTGCTCACATCTGTATTCAGAGTTCTGTAATTAACACGCCTTAAAAAAAAAGCATTTTCCTGTGCTTAAAATCCCTACACTAAACCAGCGTGACATTTTGTACATAGCTTCTGAAATGTAGCACTGAAAATTTACACAAGGGAAGGTAATTGATTCATTACATCTATTTCTACTATATTTCTTTTTGTATTTTTTTGGTCACCATTTCAAAAGGCATTGTTTAAATTGCCCTAATCTGCAAACAGCAACAATAAGTGTAGCAAATACTTGACAATGAAGATGTAAAGCCTCTAAAAACCTGTTGCCTTAGTAACCATGGGAATGCAGGAGAATAAGAATACACGCAGTGTCAGGACATCATTTTGGATTCCACAGGGTTTGGGCTGAAATACAGTCAGCTTTCATTAGCTTTTTGTTTTTCCCAGTAGGTCCTTGGACTTTGAAACAAAACCTGAATGACAGCTATGAGCAATTCCAGCCTCACTCCTCATCAGCCACACCAAACAACACAGCTCTTCACTGTGAACCCCCCTCCTTTGCACCCAACAAGCCTCGAAACAAACATTATTTATGCTGCTGACCCCTCTGGATATCACTAATAAATTGCATTCCAAAAAGAAGAGTAAAACGGAGACCCACTTTCGTGGCACTTAGATAATTCACTTTAAACAAATGTACTGCAAGAAAAATAAAAAGTCCGCACATCCGCCCAGGATGTTTCTGTAACCCCACAGTTTATTACAGGCTTTAGAGAGTATGTTAATTCAACACCAACACTAAGAAGAATTTAGCTGCTCATTTAAGTAACACTGTATTTCCATTTTACTCATGAAGGGGGAAAAGAAAATTAAGAAGATAAAGAATTGAGATCCATGGCCCCACCAATGCCTGTTGGGAAGCTTGTGGTCAAGACTGAAGAACAAAGATCTCCCAGCTGCTGGTTTTAGCTGGCTTAATTTTAGGTCCATTCCTTTATTCTTTGCTGCTATCTAGTCACTTAGGAAAACAATCTGAAAAAATCTCCAGGAAAAATCATTGGAAAAATTAGCAAGAAATTCAACCTTTTGAGAACAAGGGTGGGGAAGGAACATAACGTATGGAGGGGAAAAAAGAAAAAAAAAGTAGAAATATTGGTCTACTTGGCGATCATGTGATGTCAAAAATCTTTGCATCAAAAAGCCTGGAAAGTAATAGTAGTTCAGAGACACTGGCCTTGCCTTGTCTTACATTGGTTCACTTCTCTTTCAACCAATAAGGTATTTCTTTCCCACTCACAGAAATTGCCATTCCAGGATAACATTGACACATGTAAGAGTTACATCCTCCACTTATTTGCCGTCTTCTGCAGTCTTTTACCCACATACGTAAAGCAGTACCAGAAAGAGGCAACACTTGTTTAACATGCAATAGCCCAGATTCTCTGTTTTTACACTACATTATATGAAATGTCTGGGTCATGTTAAACGTTGTTAGTAAACACCAAAGTTACACTTTCAAAGCACTGCTCATAGAGCAAAACAGCAGTTTATCTCCAGGCAACTGCAACTTACAAGTTAAATCAAAAAGAATATCTAGATTTAATCAAATCAGTTATTATGTACAGGAGAATACTTTCTGATCCACTCACATGTTCTGTAGATATTTATAGAAGTGGCTATTCCCCACTTCTGAGTGGGAAACAGGCTCATCTCTACAATGGAGAGCACACTCATAACAACATTGAGCCGGCAGGTTACAAAAGAGCACATTTTATTCAGCAATATGCAGAAGGTAGGTTTTGAGACACTAGCTTAGGCCTCAGAACATTAAGCAAAGACTAGAGGAAGAGCACAGCCCAGTATCCCCAAGGCCCGGAGCTCTTTTAAAGGTGAGTGTTCACCCAAGAAATAACTTCTAACACCGAAGAGGGCTGTGGTAGACTAGGAAGTAATTGGCCATGTAACTCCATTGAGGAACATGAGGTTTCCTCTTTCCAAAGTTAAGTTTCCATTTTGGAGTTTCAGAAGGCTATTTGTTAGAAACAAAAGGCTCTCTAAAAGCCTTTTCTTTGTTGCTTCCTCCCTAGAAAGCCTGTCGGTGGTGCTGACAGCCATACCTTCCTAGAAGGGAAGCTTGGCACTGACACCTTTGAGGCACGCAGTTTTAGAGCTGGAGACTTTGGCTGGGGAGGAAAGGGTAGCATCATTCTCATCCTTACAGCATAAAGTCATTGCTACAGTGCCCAAACTACGTCCTGCAACCACAAATAAGCCTTTTTATCACAAGAGAGGAAGATTTCTCAAACTCGTATTAACGATGATACTGCTGTCAGTTCTGTAAATGGAGTCTGAGTCAGAACTGCAATAGGGACATTGTAACAATGACACACCTGAGGCACATACATGAACTCACCCAGCATGGAAAAGCAGCTCATCGTGACCCTGCCTCTGTGCTCCCCCTCCCAAAAGAAAACCCCTGCCAAACACCCTGACATTGAATAATGGTTCTTCAGACTCTGGCTGACTGCATTCAGATGGGAAAAAAAAGTACATAAATAATTCCATCCTTGCAAAAGCAATATGAGAAGGTAAATGCAAGCAGATGCCAGTCTTCTACCAACTTCCCTTTCTAGAATTACTGCCCTCCTGTCTGTAAGGCAAGCCACAGGTGCTGTCGCTTCTGACTGGCAGATCTGGAGGTGCTTTTATCTGGGAACAAAGGACACATCAGATCTGTTCTAAGGGGAAAAGTGCAGTACAACCCAGGCAGAGAAAGCACAAAGACAAGTGCAGGCCTGTATTCTAACTGCTCTGTCATCGGCACAGGCCATGGACTCAGCTGCTCGCCCCAGATGCCAGAAGAACTGGATTTTTTGTCAATTCCCTACAATTTGAGTCATGCATCTTAGTAATGCTCTTTTTTAAGGGTTCCAAGAAAGCCTGGATCAGAACAACCACACATCATCTTCTCTATGTCAGACAAAAAATTGTGTTCCAAATATCTAGAACAGGGCTTTCAAGCCTGAAAAAAAAAAAATTTCCAAGTTGGTTTTTTTTCCCCCCTCACAGAACTCATTCTGCAGGAAGAAACAAAATTTAATCAGTTCTTAAAAGAGTTCAGAACAGTTCCTTCACTGCCAAGTTTAAACTCGCAGGTCAACATTGACCTAGTTGGCACTAGTTCTACAAATGATTTTTTGATCTCAGTGTAATTTCAAGACAGACTGGAAATACCCAAAAGGCATGTTGGTGGTACCAATCACTTTCTACCAAAAAGACTGGAAAAAACAGCACATATGCATGTTCAATTAATTTTACACTGGTCCAGTGTAAAATCCACAAGTATGATTTCTCAGCCTAAAAGAGAATGCATGTTTAAAAACACAGCACATTTGGCACTAGCAGTGTGGGGAAAAAAAAATCTACTCAGTACTGATCACTTCCACCCCATTGTGTTACACTGCACCAGCCAAGCTTGGCACATCACTCAGTGGTAAACTGGATCAAGGAATTCATCCATCTGAAAAGTAACCTGTAAAACTATGTTGTTTTTCAAGTGGATCAGTTCCTCTGCCAGATCTCAGCACGGTCCAAACAAACAGCAGCAAAACAGGGGGAAAGGCTGAGAGTGGGGTGAGGAAATTGGCAACCAACAAGGAGCAAGAGCACAAACCACAGCGCTGTCACGCAGGCTCATTCACATGGTTTGATATGAACTTCCCTTACCAAGCCAAATCACAGATGCAACTTTCTTTTAAAAGGAAGGAAATGTCACAAGTATCTCTGACCCAACACTCACTAAATCAATGTTCAGCAGGCACTTTGCCATTGGCTTCAAAAAGAGCTGAATCCACATCCATCCAGGACCATGCTGAAAGCTGCAGACAACAGATCTCCTACCTGTGGAAAGCAATCTGGAAAGCATGTGGGAAAAATAAAAGAGAAAGGGAAATTAACTTTACTAACACCTTCGAGTCTGTGAAGTGACCTTTGGGAATTACCTCCAAATTTCATCTACTGAGTGACAAGTAGGCTAAACTCAAATAAGCAAAGACCTGTAAGATGCCAAGGCATTTGTATTGAAGGTCTTTCCTTCTCACCCTCCTCTGTAACACGTCATCATGGAAATACTCCAGGAAAGTTTCAATGACTGAAGGAAATAACAGCGACTATAATTTTACTACTGCACTGGGGGACTTCACTCCCTTTTTTGCAGGTACTACCTGTCTCTGTGTCATACAGGCCTTAGTTCCCCTTCAGCAGATACCTGGGACTATGAAATGCTTCTCTGAATGCTGAAATTCAGGGCAGGGAAGAAAATGGTATTGGAATGCTTTTAAATAATTGCAGCTACAGAGGACACACATTGGCATATGCATGGGCCTGGTACCCTGCGTTCGTAAAACTAAAGCAAAAATACGGGCTTCTGCAATATAAATAAAACAGATGACTTAAAAATAACTTGAGTTCAAATCTATCCAGCACGCTACTACTAAGCAAACATCAGGAGGTACTCAAACAGAGAATGATTTTCTGACAATTAAGCAAGAACAATAGCAAATATTCCATTTGCAATTAAGAATCTGAGTTTTGTTTTCACAGAAACAGTGGGGATTTCTTCAATACTGACTTCAATTAACTTCTGCTCCCCACCACTGACAAAGGCTTAATGGGCCCAAAACCATGGCTGCTTTTCCCCAACAATTTCAGACTGAAAAAACAGCTTATTAATCATCTTCTCTAAAAATGTTTCAATTACATTTATTACACTTGCCTGCTGTACTGCAGGCATTCCCAAAGAGCTAAAAACCAAAACCACAACACAGATAAATAAATCCCAGTAAAACCACAGTCAGCAGCCTCTGAAAAACAGAAATCTCTTAAACATAAAAAAAAAAAAAAATACTAAAATTAATAGGTCTATTTCGTGGTTGCCACAAGCCAACCTGCTGATTCAGGGCAAAGTCACCAACAGTATTCTTATCTGTAAAGGGTACGAATCAATTGTTCGACAGAAACAAAGGAGAGCTCAACAGGAAATCAACCAGCTTGGGACAGATGGTCACTGAATCAAGTTTCACCCCTCCCCTCTCCAAAAATAGGCTTAAGAGGCATTTTCTGTTACCAAGCAACAGCCCAAAGGAAGGCATAAATCTTTTCCTACGTGTTATTCCCCTCCTCCCCGACACACATACATTTCAATCTACTAGGGCGGTATGTTTGTGGGTTTGTTTATTTTCCATATAGCAGGTAGGAGGGTTTTTTTCTGTGCAACGCCTTTCTGCATGCCCACTAGCCATGTTTCCTTTATTTTAAGGGAAGAAGGAAGTTAACTGTATCCATGCTATGAGAACTACCATGAAGACGGGTTATAAGGCAGGATCCAATGTTAGTTAGTAAACCCCCCCTTGCTCGGCCAAGGTGACCTGAGAAATTACTCCCTAAAGAGGGGAGTTCCTGATGACTATTTTATATAAAACCAAGATGACGCTCATCACACCATGACGAAAGGTCACCACCTTCTTTTTAAAACTCATCATAAAACCCTGTACCTGCTTTAACCCATAAAAATCCATAAAACTTAATTCCCAAAAAAAGCACCATGATATCTTTAATATAACACACAGACCAGCGGACTTTTAAACCCTTTGAATTCTAGAAGCATTAATCCTCTAGTACATCAAACACCCTAAGTGAGAATTGGGGTATGGGATGAGAAGGAAAGGATAATCAACATTTAGTATTCTGGTGAGCCAGGGGAGGAAAGAAGGGCTGGAGCAGGGGGGTGGAATGGAGGGGAGAAAGAGACCCGAAGAGGCTGTTTGCAGAGATCAGGGAGGAGGGGGGAGGGGAGCAGAGCCCGGGGGTGAAGGACAGCGCCTCTGAAATTCAGATTAGCATCCAGGCAACAAACCGGGTTGTTTGACCCCCCCCATCATACAAACCGGGAACAGACCAGCAGCCAGCAAAAAGAGATGGGAGTTAAATTTAGCCACACAAAGAGTAATCTGCAATAAATTTTAAAAAGAAAAAAAAAAAAAAGGTTTACTATTACAACCCTCACAAAATTAATTAAATGGGAAGAAAAAGTCTCACTTTGGCAACAAACTGGTAATCATCCTTTAAAAGCACAGAGCCTGGATTACCGCTGACACATACTTAGACTACTAAAACATATGGCCAATAAAAAAAAAAGGGGGGGGGAGTATGGGGGGAGGGGAAAGGTTGTGGCAGCATGTGGTCTGCAAGAGCTTTATTTTCTCCCTCCTCAACTCCTGCTTGCTTTAGCCAGCTGAAGACCTTCTGCAAGACACAGCCCATTTTCACTGGGGATTTCATGTACTCCGTTGACACCAGTGCAGGTACTGGTTACCATCACTATGGTGGGTAAACAGAGCCCTGGCCATGGGCTGCTTCACTGACCAAGGGCCTTGGACTTTCGAATCCATTTCACCACAAAGTCATCTTTGTGGAGGCGCTGCCCCGGCTCTCCGCACATGACAAATAGTTTTCACAGGGAAACCAGAGACTGTGATGTCTAGATTCAATTAATTAAAATTAAGTTAATTGAAATGAAACAGAACACAAAAAAGCCAAATCGCTGCTTGTATGTATGCCAAGAACACCATTTGTTCTTCGAGGTCTAAAGCTTTCTGACAGAAGCATGAAGCTTAGCAGCCCAAGGACCTGACCAGGAGACATGAACTAAGGGCCCTCTAGGCTCAGCCACAGAAGACCTTAACAGCAAATCATTACTGTCACACAGCGCTTTAAAACTCCCAGGCCAACAACCACCCTTGGTTTAGAGAGAGGGAAACTGACGCATGTAGAAGCCACGTGCTATCTCTCAGTGGCAGAATTTGGAAATACAACCAGATCTTCTGCAGACCCAAGTCCACACTGTAATATCACCCTGAGCATGCAAGCAAGTTGTTATTTATGTAAATTCATGGTCAACATCAACATATTTACAGCTGTTTTTCCTGGCCTCTTCACAGCTTAGCAAGAGACCTGTGGATTAAACCCAAGTCTTTACCAAAATTAGTCTCTCCGATCAGGCAGGCGGTGATAGTCATCCCAGGGTTATTCAGGAATGTATATACTTATTTTTCTAACACATTCAGAACATGGCTAAATAAGACGTGAAACTAAAACTCTTCCCTAATGCATGTTAGCAATTTCTCTATAAATACTAAATTAATTATGGACTGCAAGGGTTTTGTTTCTTTTGTATGCCAGTGTAAATGGTGCGAAATATACCATGGCAGCAAAAGCCCCATACTCTTTACTTGCTTATACACAGACCATCATCTGGGAGAAAAACATACATTGTAGCTTTGCATAAGCATTTATTATAGTTTTAAAAGAGGCGTTTTCTCTTACATTCAAATATATGTCCTTTACACCACTCTGCCATGGTAAGAGAGAGAGAGAACCACCTAAGAGGGGAAAGAAAGGTTGCTCCTTTTCCCCTCTTAAGAAACCATCATGCTTTTTCTCCAGTGACCAAAGAAATTCCCATATTCGTTGGCCAAGATGGTATCTCCAGACACATTGTATGTTTTTTGGTCGAAATGTAAAAGGACACAAGTTTACCTCAAATCTCTGTCAACAATTCTATGATTCTATGAAATGAGGTCCAAAGAGACTGCATTCCAGTATCTTTTTCTTAGAAAAATCACAATGGATTTTCTTTAGATGCTCCATTTCTCAAACTGCTAGTTTAGAACTCAAGGTCTTCTAACACAGTCTATTATAATAATTAGTTTAACTTGATTCTTTGCCTTGAACTAAGCCATTCAACAGCAGAATAAAGCTTGTATCTGCGAATGATCCAAACAAGTCCCCATCTTTTTTTGCCATAGAACATAATAGCAGTAGGCAGTGTTCAAAACATAAGAACATTCCTCAGTCTTATTAAAATCATAATGGCGCTTCTCTTCATTAAAGGATGGGCAGAAGAATAGAATGGCGAAGAACAGTGATCATCAGTTAAAAGCTCTGTTAAGGAAAAATAAGTTTATCCACAGAAACAGAGAAGCAATTACAAAAGGGATAACCTACAGGGATAGGTAAGCCAGTAAAGACTGCAAGTAGACAACTGCAAGCCTCATTTCCAAAACAAGGAAAATTAGAACCTGAATATTATCCTTCACGTGGCTATATGGTGGCATTGCATTTAACTGTTTACTCCCCAGTTTGACATCGACCCATGTTAAAAGCGGCTGTTTCTCTTAAAACAATTTTCTGTTTATATATTTAGTTTGGGGCTATTTTTCCTAGCACACAGAATGACAGAACGAACACAAGATTCAGCAGTGCATTATCTCTGTATGCTGGCTGAAAGGAACACAGTGTATGCAATTTATTCCAGATCAGAAAGGCAGTGTGACAACACAGAGAATAGACCACATTTTCAACAAGCATTTCTTTTAATGAGAAATTTATCAGGCTCTCTCAGCATGTACTGCACTTTGGAATAGGGAGGACAGAATCGTTTTAATGAATTCATCCTCCTTCATTCATTCATTCATTCAGCCTCCTTCCAGGCATATAGCCTCAAAATACACTTGCTTCTGTCTTTGGGGCAAAGGATTAGTTATGAATCATAAAACGGTTCTGCTTTCTGGCTCTCATTAACTTGCCAGTCAATTTCTTCCCGAGATGGAATTTTTCAAAGAAAATTCAATCTGCAGTTGCAAATGTCTAGTTCTTTCCCTCCTTGCTATGTTTTTTTACAAAACTTCCATCTCCCATGGTTTATCCAGCTAATCATTTGGAGCAGGAAAAGGTATGTTATCATCCAGCCTCTGTTCCTCTTTTCAAAATTGCAGCAAAAAAAGCACAACCCCCTTCTTTCCACACTTGGCTGGTTTTCCTCTACATATGGAGCATGTTCAGCTAGAATATGGCAACTAGGGAGAAACTGCAACCCACATACTGAATCATCACATAAGAATCAGTATGTCCAGAAAAGTAAAACATATAGACACACGTACAACTCAGCGGAAAGATGCTGGAGGGCATGTCATTGAAAACTGTAGTTCCCAAATCTCACTAATTAACAAAATAAGAAGTGATTGACTGAAATAACAAATATCTCCTTTTTACGTATGCTTTATTTTAGTCCTGAAAAAGGTTTAAAATTAATAGTACTGGGCTCATTTCAAGTTTCCTTAGAGTAAAACCTTCAATTATGAACAGGAATTTAGACAGACTGATTTCAGACAATGCAAAAATGTCAATCCATCAGGTATCATTATTACCCTTTGATGCTCAATCTTCCATCCCAGACAGCCCAAACAACCTCTTACAGAGTCACTCAAGCTTTGCAGCCTTCCTATTAACACATGCCCAGCAATGCCTCAATCACCAGACCATTTCTGTTGCCATCCACCAACACGACAGGACCAGCAGAGAGCTGCCACCAGCCGAGAGCTGCCACCAGCCGAACTCATGGAGTCTCTCTGTCGATGCGTGTGACTGGATGTGCAACCAGCGCACCTTTCTGATGACATACAGAAAGCACATCTAGCACATAGCAGAAAAAGAAAGTGGAAAGCAGGTTACCAAAACAGTTTAGACAGCCAGTAGCCTGTTCCTTGAGTATCTTTGCAAAGCCCTTGGGCCAGATGAATTGTTTCAGGAAGCTCTATCTTACCAATAGGTAATACAGTCAAGTTTTATGGGTTTTGTACTACCCCACTTTGCAACCAACAACAGAATCATTCAGGTTGGAAGGGATGTCTGAAGGTCAAACAGTCCAAATGCACACTCTTGGCAGGGCCATGTTGGAAATCCCATTAAAACAACACATACTATGATGTATTTTGGTTCATGGCTGATCTGCACTGACAGTTTTGACTTATTATTTTGTCAAATCTAACTGTGAGGTTCTCAGTGATTCTCAGCTAGAGTACAATAAATCAAGAACTGAAGGTCCATTTCTTAAAAATAAAAAGCCCAAGGCACAAAACAGCTTTTGTCAAAGGAAATTAAATGTTTTATTGATGCAAATACTTCATCTGTTTCCCAACATGCAGTTTTTGCAATTTGGACAAACTGCTAGTGACCTACAAAGCAAAGATCCAGTCGTGTCAAGGTTATACACTGAGGTTCATGCTGTACTTGTTTATATAGTGAATCAGAATACAGAACACAAGCTTAAAATATCAGTATCGTCTGACATAAGAAGTATCAAAACTATGCAGCATCTCTTGCATTCCTCTCTGGTTTTCAGCCCTAAACCCCTGAACTGAACGTTATTGAATTCAAAGTTGAGCCCATTTTCACAGGAAGAGTCCATTAAAAATCATCTGGAAGAACACTGTCTTTTACTGAAACTGAGTCCCAGATCCAATACTCATTTATTACACTCCTGGGACAGCATCCTTTAAACATGATAATCAAAAGCAAACATGTTTTTTTTTGCTTTCAAACAGACATCAAAGCAACAATGTTAGGATGAATTTTCAACTGTTCTGAATCTACAGGTTATATAGATCTGCCTTTTCCAGCAGGAGGGACTCTGGCAACACACACGCAACTTCACAAGTTCAACTCGGCAGTTAATCTGTCTGGCTTTAGCACATAATCAGAAATGGATTTGCTACAGTGACAGCAAATGGAGCTGAAAACCTACACTGCACTGTGCAGGGGAGTGCTTAACTCCTGTTGCAAGCACAGCCTCCCTCTTTCTACACCAAATCCACATGACAACTGGAATCACCCCAAAGCCAAGCTTGACAGAAAGCCAGTCAGCTGGGCTGCAGATGAAAATTGAGCATCTATCTGCACAGATACCAGACACAAGACTTCTCTCAATAAAACAGCCAAGTTGGACAGTCAACAAGCAACACTGTTCATTATGATAGCTGAGAGCAGCCAGAAGAATCCTTTTTTTTCCCCTTCATTCTCAGGCTTTTCTGCCACAAGGTCACATCTGCTGTTTAAAATTAAATTGGTTTTTTTTTTTGTGGTGGTGGCCTTTGTTTAAGAGCTTCCAAGGCAGACTGTTTTGAATAACATTACTAGTGGCACATCTACTACCCACTAAGAACTCCTGGTCTATAAAGGCAAACTGTGAACACAAAAAACCAGTATAAATAATCTCAGCCAATCAATCATTAAAGAAAAAGAATCCTTTAAAGACCCACTAATGTACTGGACCAGTATGATATTAAGACCTCAGCATTTCCTTTTCTCTTTCATAAAGGTATATGCACAAACATACACACTATTCTCTCTAGCTCTGAATACTTTGGAGGAGGCAACTGCCTATGTATTTTCCATACAGCACCCAAAACACTTTCAGACGTAGTAAGAAAGAAGAGTATTACTAAGTTAATGCAGCAAAACAAAACAAAAACATATGTATGTTTAGATGCCCTGTCATTTCATAGCTCTTGACACAAAAGTTTGTGACAGCTAATGTTTTAATCTTCGTGCCCTTGAAATCCAGCTCACCTTCCACATCTGCTATAATCATGATTGTTATTTCACCTTCTTCCTCCAAGTCCATAGTCTGGCAGGCAAGTTGTCTTCATCCTGCTCAAATGGCTTGGAAATTGAGTGCTGACTCTCCTACTGACAAAAAAAATGGCAGGCACTAACTGTCAAAATTTGCTGAAACTGCTGCAAAGGGGACTGTGAGGATATGCATATTTTTCACTCTGAACTTCTGCTTTAAACATCCCATAGGTAGTTCTGTGTGCCTCTATGGAAGGCATTAAAGTGTTCTTGGATGGCTTTGCCTTTCCCACCCTTCTCCTCTAGGTTTTCTTCAAAATTGCTCCTCTATGGGGTGGTACTAATCACTTGGCTAATCCATCTAATTTCTTATTGTCCTCACAATCAGAAATTACCCTCTAAGAGGTTAAGATTCAAAAGAGTAATAACAGCATCTTAACATCTCATTTATACAAATTAATTTTTGAAAGCATTTTTTACAAGAATAGGAAACCACCACGTTCTTAAACGTCACGTACAACATGACTGGCAGGAAGCTGTTTCCCTCTTCTTGATTCAGTGCATTTTAGTTGTAAAAATCAAGACCTATTTCCCAGTCTTCCCAAAGGAATCACCTAATTGCACTAAGAATTTGATTCTGTGTAAGTGGTTTAAAGAAATTACAAGATTACGCTTCCTTTACGAAACAGCTGTTCTCAAAGTGGACTGAAAGGGTAAAAGAGCAGGAGACTAAAGCCACCTAATGCTCCAAAGCAACACAGAGTTTGGGAGATTTCCTGAGAAGCCGCAGGGAGATGGTCAGTGAGGCAGGAACAAAAGCAGTAAAAGTAGATGGCTTGTTCTCCTGAATGGCAAAACTGAGATGCAACAGTACACTGAAACACATTATCACCAAGGAGATAGCAAGTAGAGAACTAATAGCAGTGAAGTACTGTACCAGCAGTAAAAGGACACAGGGCTCAGGACAGGGAACAGAGCACTTGGCTCTCCAAATCCCAAGTCCACCCATCAAGACAAAGTTTTGTCACATATGCTCTTCACTCTGAGACATCAGTAGCAAGGGCAGGCAACTGTAGAACTCTGCTGTGAACATCCCAATTTCACCAGTGATTCCAGTGTAAAGAGAATTCCTCACAGCATCAGAAGCAGCTGAGTTCACCTATTTGCATCTGCTGTTCCTTACCACTACACCATGTCTTTGAAGTGGGTATGATGGAGAAAGAGCTTGGATCTCACTAAGCCCAGAATGCTGTGCCGCTCTTCACTTTTTTAGTAAGTGATCATTTCCTCTTTGCTAGGAAGACTGTAGAGGATCAGGCACACAGCAATTTCCAAACACTCTCCTAATTACTCAATTACTCCTGAGTGATAACACAACAAGGGACCATACAACTCCGAGTATACACAGTCTCCCTGAGCATTGGCATTACAATTGCATATTAACCACCTCTATCTTTTAAAAGACAGCTGGAAATAAAGCAGGGGGGATGGCATAAGGAAATTTTACCTAATTAAAAGCATAACTAAACTATCAAACGCCCAGAAAATTTGTCCTTGGGTTTCCTTATGCCTACAGACCTGAGAGTCTATAAGAAAGCAAGTTTTGAAGTTGGAGGTAGCATTATAAAAGAAAGGGGGTGAGAAGGGACAAATCCTAATATCTCTCAAATATGCAGAATGCTAAAGGTAAAATGTTTCATATGCACATTCATACTTCTTTATAAAGCCACATTTGAATTTAGTATGGCTCTAGAGAAAAACAGCAGCATAAACAGAGCCTTTCAAAAAAGGCTACTGATTTCTCTGAAATTTTGGTGCTGTACACTCCATTCAACAGAGAAATCACTGCTGCAGAGGGAGGTGCAGCAGAATTTGGTGCAAAAGGACAGGAGTACCAGGAAAATGTTCAGCACCTTAAAATAGTCAGCCATCTAACTAAACTTCACACTGTAGGTTCTAGGGAAATATTATCAGTTTTGGTGAGACACACAGATGAATCTTCATTTTAAAAAGGAAGACTATTAATAGAGTGTTATTTCAGACCACAGTTACATTCAGTAACTAACTTCTTCATTTGCCTCAAAGTGCTCTATCGGATCACATCAAGGGTCTTGAAAAGAGCTAATTACAGACAGTGATGGAGATAGAAGACAGAGAACAAGAGGATCTCTGCACATCATTTCATAAAACTAGTCACTCCAGGCTTGGTCATGGAACCAGTGCAACAGATGTCTGGTAATCTCTTAAGTAACAGTATCTTAGGTCTGCCCACACTGTTTTCTGTTCACAGCTCCAGCAGTTTGAAAAACTACCTCAAATTAACCTCTCCAAAACCTTACATGAGAAATATTAATCAAAGGTTTTTATTATATCTTTTCACACTGACTACTCCCTACCTTCTTACTCTACTGGTGATTTTATGTCACACATATAGTTCTTCCTATCTGTTATATTTTATGAACATTTTATTTGTTAGCGTAGTGTAATTGCTAAAAAAAAAAAAAAAA
>VZTI01004321.1:889479-902458 GCA_013397865.1 Struthidea cinerea
TCGGCGGGAGGAGGGGAGGGGAGGCGAGGGGAGGAGAATGGGGCGGACCCGCAGGTGCCGCCCCTCCTGCTCTGTCATCTGGAGGAGAGGGGTCGCGGGGGCCGCGGGAGTGCCGCGCTCAGGTGCGGGGGTGGTCGGCGGCGGCGGCCCTAGCCGTGCCCCATGGCGGCAGGGTTGGGAAGGGAGTGCCAGCGTCGTGTCAGGGACTGAGGTGATGGAACGGGCGCTGGTATGGACATGAGTTAGGCGAGGAGGCAGGTGGAGAGCACTGAGGCTCGGGACGTAGCGGCCGGGACTCTGTGAGGACGGAGCGACCTGGGGTGCTTCCAGTCTGTGAGGGAAGGGGCGAAGCCCTGCACTGAGAGGAGCCAAGCTAGGAAACATCAAACCCTGTCGGATACAGCGTGGGTCGGTGGCCGGTGGGGGAGAAGTTGGCACTTGGAGTGCTGACGGCCCTGCAGTGCACGCTGATCAGGGCTACGGGCAGAGCTGAAATTTGGGCGGCAGGATCACCTCATGTTGTGTTTGGGTTTAGTTAGCAATGGAGCTGGTCCAGGAGTGGTTTAGTAGAAGCTGAAGGGGTTTAGCATGCTAGGAGGATGCTGGAGACGAACAGGAGAAGGGCACTCCAAGTATACTTGTGTCTGATATTAAATGGAACAGGTGGGTAAAGATGAGGGGATCTGAGTGTGTTGGAGAGATTGGAAACAGAAGGATCTGGAACATTTAGAACTGTAAATGGGGTCGAAATGTGTGGGGAAGCAGTGGGTTTGGATCTTTGGTGTGTGCAAAGATGAAGGTCAGACACAGCAGGAGCACGGGAAGGAGACTAGAAACATAGCCAGGTGCTCTGAGGGTAAATACCCATTGAACTAGGGAAAAAATTATTTTGTATTTCCTTCCTTTTGCCTTGGATTGATTAAGCAACCATACGAACCATCTCCTTTTTCACTTTTCACAGGAGATAGTTCTTGAGAGCTTTTCAAAACGCCTTTTTCATCTCTTGGGACCATAGGGCTCAATCTTATGCGGTGTTTTATCTTTCTGCTTCAACACCTGAGGAAAAAAAAAAGTACAGTGACAAAAAAAGTGGTAGTGTTGTTTGTTCATTTTCTTTGACAGGAACCTGCTGCAGTGTGCCAGAGAGAAAAAGAAGTCCAGTACTTTCCTCATATCCTTTTCTTTTGTACTTGCTGGTTAAAACACTAAGTTCCAGCATCCTTCCCATCAAAAAGTGGAAGGGAAAAAACTGTCCATACCTCCTGGAGAAAGTAGAGGTGGCATAGCAACAGCGTGGCACTGCAATAATGCTGCTTGGTCCAGAAATGAGAACAACTGTGACAGGAGAATAAACGTAAGGAAGTTCTGGAGCTCGTGGCTATAGCCAAGAGTGTGATTAATGCAGAAAAAGGCTAGGTTCATTTAATGTTCAAAACCAAGGCACCTCCCAAATAAAGCTTTGGAACTGGGTTGTTCACTGGCTACTTTGATTCTGATTTAATGCAAATTTTATGTGAATATCTACACCAGTTGGCTTTGAGAGGGCTATTGACATGCTTGAATTGCTTAGAGCTGGGCTGCAGCCATGGATTACCTGAAGACACACTACCTCCATTAACCTAAACATCTTGGTATCTCTGTATTTATAAAGTTGCTAATAATATGGCCCTTAACAACAGGATGCTAAAAATTTAGGTGAATCAGAGTTTAAGAGAATTTACCAAACCAGATCAGGCTTTAGGATCAAGCTTCGTCACTTTGCCAGTTCTAAGTGGTACATTTTTATGCTGTGTATGTTAACTCTGCTATTGATACTACACACAAATGTAATGGAATTGAGTAATGTCAGTGTCAGTCCTTTTGAGATAATGTTGCCATGTGACTGGACAGATTTAGATAGTAACTATTATTGCTATTAAAGGTTTGTTAGAGATTTGAAAGCACACCAAGGTGCCTATATAATACTATGCTACAGCATATGATAACTCTAACTCAGATTACTTAATTATATCTAAATTGATCCCAGTAATTCAGTAATTGCAATCTACATTTCTCTTGAAATTTCTGTTTGATTTTAATTAGAGATATGTACTGAATGAGTGAGAATTATTCTGGTAGCTTTAATGCAGTAACTCTTTTCTTATTTGGACTTATTTTTGTTTTGCGTTTTTGAAAAGGAAGAGACATTAATTATATGTTTTCTTCTAACTTTCTATTTTGACTATCAACATTTACAGCTTGGAGGGTGGTTTCATCTGTACCATCTGTGGGCCATATTGCACATCAGATGGCAGGATAAAATCTGTAACAAGAACGTTTTGGGACATAAAAGTCTTTCAGGATTTGAAGGCATGATACTCACAACACAAATGTGCAGAGCCACTCATGTATCTGAAACAGAAGACGCAGAATGCCAAAGCAGCTGCTGGAGTGAAATAAAGGAGAGACCACACAGTTTGGGGAACATGACGACATCAAGAACAAAAGGACATTTGAGGGAACAAGAAAGCGAAACTTCAAGCAGTGAGGAATTGGAGTCAATCATTAGGAATTATTGACAGCAGACATACAGTTGCACAGCAATTAGAGACTCACTTTGGGAATCAAGGTCAATTAATACTGAGGTAAAGAGGCAACATCAAAAAAAGCACCTTGTTTAGCAAACAGCATTTTCTGATTGCTGACTAGGCAACATAGAAGAAAATTGTCAATCATGGGTTGGGTTTTGGCCATTTTCATACTCACAAAGCAAGATACTATCACCTTTATTCTGTTGTAAAGGACTACTGTATAAGAACACTGTGTGACACTACACTTTGAGTGCAAAGATTGATGGGCCACTGCCCAGTGGAACTACAGAAGTTTATAGGTATCATTCAGACCTGAGCCTTTGTTGTGTATTGCATTTCACTCTGCATTTAAGTGAAAGTCTCTTCACTTTCTTCATATTTGCTGGCTTTGAGAGCAATAGGGATAAGGTCGTTTAAGATATAGTGCTCTGAAAGCCCGTTCCCCTCTTCCAAGCCATAAAGGCAAACTTCCAACAGATATCAACCTTTTTTTTCAATCCTGCAAGCAAAAGTTTTAAGTTCATCTTAGATCATTCTCTGAACTGCAGCTTGTGTTTATTGTTGTCATGCCAGTTACATTTAAATATTCACCAATAATCAGATATATCCAACCTCAGGAAGTAGGTTTCAAAAGACATAAAGAAATAAGCAAATAGTCACACAAGAGAACTCTCTGCTTTAATTTCTTTTTATTTGTGAACTATTGATTTCATACATACTAAACCCAGTAATTTTTATCTTAGAAACATTAGTATCAATGTTTTAGTTGATTCAGCCTACCAAACCTTTGTTATTAAATTTTGCCTGAATGAAGTGTCTGAATTCCACAGAATTCAGGTCTTGTCATTGTTAAAATCTGATTGCAGTCTTTGCTTTGATTTCTTTTTTGGGGTTAAAGTGAATTGCACCATCCTGATGGGTAATTCTGCTTTGAATCTTCTTTTAGAAGATTATATCCTTCTGTATGTTAGAATTTAGAAGATTCTAACTTCTATCCTTCTGTATGAATCACCAGTGATCTTTTAAGATTAATTATACTTTACCCCTTTATTATTGTGATGTGAATTATCCTTTCCCTAGTTGTAATATTGTAATTAGGATTAGGACCAACACTATCTGCTCTGTTTAACATCAAGACATCTATGAAATGAGCTCTTCCCCTAAAAACCTTTATTCTAAATGGGTGAAACAGGTGGATAGGATGAAACAGAAAGCATGAGATGGATATGGGGAGTCAAAGTACATACAATTAAATGTTTTTAATGCAGACAGTCTGAGGGCAGAGCTAAACTGAATTCAAATCTGATACTCAGACACTGCTGTAATTCCAATTCTAAGTCATCTTATCTAGGCTTCCCTATTGCTATTATTTTATGGACATGTTTTTAAAATCCATATATTTGGCATCAGTGTTTTTAGCATGAATATTTAGCACACCTCCTACCAAAAAAAAATTGATAGTGCACAGTAAGATGAAAGAGACAAGAGTGTTTCTTACCACTAGTAAGGATATACTTGCTCTATCTTTCCATTACTCACTCCATAGAAATTAAGCAACTCATCATCAGGCTTTTCTGGAAATTCAGCAGTACTACATAGTCAGTGACAGGCATATACTTTCTATTCCTTTTTGATTTTGATAGGATTTTGCAGAATGACCACTGTTAATGAGTGTCTTGGGGTGACTTTATAATGTGTATCCCCTATTGTTACCCTATGCCCACCAATCTTTTCTGTGTCTTTAAACTGAGCCTGAGAAAACAGAAAACAAAAAAACGTTTCAAAGCAGTTGTTTCAAGGACACGGAGATACGCTCCTCTGTTTCTGCGGTACCCTTGGTCTTTTTTTTCGGCTCTTTTTTCTCCCAGCGAGACGGAGGGTTGAATTTTGTTTTCCTAGGATTTTTGGGTTTTTTGTTTTTTTCTTCTCTTCTGGACTGTTTCAACAACATCTGAACACATCAGGAGAATTTTCCCGGGGGCCCGGGGGGGTGGCCCCTCGCCGACCAGCTCCTAGGAGGAGAAAGACCGCACCTACAGAAGACCCCTGAAATCTTCTCAGGTTTTCTCTCCACAGAGAGAGAGATCTCATTATTTAGCATTATTATTCCCCACCTGTGTGTTTGTTAAATAAATAGTTTGTTATCTCTTTCACTTTCCTTTGAGGAAATTTTTTTCCCGAACCTGGGGGAGAGGGGTGGTTGCAACCTGACTTCTATCAGAGGATATTCTCCTCCAAATTTGTCCAAACTAAGACAATGAGATAATCATTTCACATAAAGAAAAGGATGGTTGTAGAAGAGTCCTGGAGTTGATCACTTGGATCTCAGTCACCCTGACTCTAGAAACTATAACAGAGTTTCCATTTATTAGAAGCTTCTATAAAACACTTGGTATTGCAGTGTCAGCTCCTGTTTACAGATTGGTAACTGTACCCCATCCATCATACAAGACATGGCAGGATGCCATTTCCTTTGCTTGGAAGCCTGTCCTTAACAGCAGCCTGGATGCCAGCTAAAGGGAAAATGCACTACCTGAGAGAGGCTGTAACAGTGTTTCTCTTCGTAATTTTCTAAATAATTTTGTGTCAGATAAGGCAGTGAAAAAGGACTACCCCTTTTTGGTACTACCACATGTATTGCAAAGAAGCGTGTTCTTGGTTAAGGAAAACTCTGTAAGTGAGCACTTGTCAAAGATGACTGTCTACGTAGTTTTTATGTTTTCTTTTTACCTGCACAAATTTTGATTTCATATTTCACTTTCAGAATTCACTGATCTTTCAGTGAATGATTTTTATTAGCTAATGATCAAGGAATCATTTTTATTAGCTAATCTGTGCATTACTTTAGAATATAGCTGAGGAAAATGAACCATACAGTGTGAATTCAGGTTTTTAGATTGAGCCTGGTTTTTATATGGGATTAGCACAATCCATTTTGACCTCTTTCAGTGAGAAGATACAGACAGATTTTTTACTATACAACAAAATGTTATCACTACTGCCATCATTTTTAAAAGGGAAATGAAAAGCATGGTGACTGCTTGAAATTATTCAAGAAGTGTTTTCAGACTGTAGTTGGATTTGTTCACTTTAACTACATTATAAAGAATTTCCATGTATCTTTGAATGCATGGTTAGTATAATCATGAGGCCCATAGATCAAGGACTCTTTTTTTCCCCCAGGAGTATCTAGATATAGATTAGTCTTTTCTTCATCAGGAAATATTATTTTAAGAAAAGGAATTTTGCCAAGGCTTCCTAGCTAATTGTATGTAATAAAAAGGAATACTACATATTGTTTAAATGTTTTCAAAGTGCAAGACCATATGAAAAGCAAACTCAACAAAATGGAAAAGGTATACATAATACTGACTCTTCTATAAAATACTCAGGTCTACTCTGGATTATTCACCATGGGTTGCCCCTTCAGAAACACTACTGAAACTTAGATTCATTACCCCTAATTAACACATCTCCATTGCCAAACACATAATCTAATCAAATTATTTTATAGCCTAGAGTGATATAATCCTTTTAAACAGGGCTTGCTTACAGAGGAGGCAGTCTTGCCTAACTTTTAGACGTATAAAACTTGAGATCTAATCTATCTTTATTTGTAGACATTGAAAATGACTTGGCAGTTTCATCCCATTCTTAAATTAAACACCTTCAAAAGGCAATCCCTCTTCTCTTGTTCTCATTGACTTTTGAGGGAGTTTAGAGACCTAGGTTAGACTACACACCTATGTACCCCCAAGACTGGGTGAATGTGGACCGTCTCCTTGTGGTCACCTGATCATTTACCACAGGGATATAAAAAAAGTTCTCCCTGCTGTTCACCATTTGACTTGCACAACAGAACCACTCACAGGCTGGCTGTGAGTCCCCTGGCTAATTAGTCATATACAGCAAAAAGATAAGTTGCAGTTACATAGAAGCATTTACATTTAGAGCTTACAGAGGTGGGTTTTTTTTCATGGCACTGACATGGTTTGAAGAGTAAAGCTCAGTGGTTAGTTTTTTAGATGCCAAATTTGCAAGGTTTCCTGCAGTTGTTATCAGTAAGAGAAGCGACTCTCATCAAAGTTGGTATAGAATCATAGAACAGTTAGGGTTGGAAGGGGCATTAAAGATCATCTAGTTCCAACACACTGCCATGGGCAGGGACAACTTCCACTAGACGAGATTGCTCAGAGCTCCATCCAGCCTGGCCTGGTTAGTGTTGGTTGATGTTTATTGGGATATTTATTCTGAATCCAGCGGGAAATGGCAATTAATTCCTGTGTTACTTTATTTTTGCTGCCCTTTTCTTAAAAAGATATTTGCACTGCATAAGAGGTGCTGTTTATGTGTCACCCTGAGTTTTGCAGTCTTTCGATGTTTTAATTTCTGTGATAAAATTTCTTATGCACTTTTTTGTAAACAGCTATGTGTTTTGCTAACCATCCTTATTGGTTTTCATTCCTTTCTCCTAAGGCGGAGAAATATGATAGACTTTTCATTTAGCCAGTGTGATTGGAGAGGTAGTAACCTCATCCTCCAATCCACGGTTGTTTCTAAAAAAATATATAAATGACCAAATAAAAAAAGCTGAGAGTTATTCCTGGCCGCTTGTCCTGTCCTAAACTGAGCTGAGTCTGCGTGCTTCTTTTCATGTCCAAGTGCAACACTTATGAACTACAAGTATGTTAACAATAGCAGAGAAGACTGTGAATCCATACAGGAGTCAAGACATGGAAATTGGTCATTTTAGAGGTGAAAAACAGTCATCTCACAATTACAGCACCCATGTCTTTAATGGAATGTCACCCATGGCCTAAGTGTAATATTTGTAGTACAAGGAATTTTTAGTGTTTTCCACTACTTATAAGCTATGCAGGTTTATCTAGGATACCAAATTTTCATCTTGGTTTGTGACTTTGTTTTGTTTTTTGCCAGAAAGTCACAGATGTGTTTCAGCTTTTGGGGTTCTTACAAATGGAAAATACTTTTCAGGTGAGGTGTATAAGACTGCACAAGCCCTAACAATTCTCAGGTATGTCACTGTTCCCTTTACACAGAAAAAAATTCCTACTTAAAGCAGCCTATGGTAAAATCCCTGGGCTTGCGTAGCTGCCAGAAGTAACAGTAAGTCACTCCTCTCCCAGTTTTCCTACTGGGTCAACACACACCATGGTAGGCCAGACTTTCTGCTAATGAAAAGCTTAGCTGGTAAGGGAACTCGGTCCAGCATTCACTGTATCTTAACTGGCTCAAATGCTGTCTTAGTCTTGTGAAGGCAAACATCTAAGCCTACACAGATATCTACTCCCATATTTATAAAATCTCCATCTTCTCCAGAAGAATTTACAGAGATATGTGAACGCAGAGAGGGTTTGGCTCAATTCTCCTGAAGCACAGAAAGAAAAATGGGTGTGTGCCATGGGGTGTGACCTGCCAGCAGCTGGGTTTTCCACAGTGAAGGTTTCCCATAGAACTTCAGAAACATGTCTGATACCCACCACCCCTCTCTTGGGCAGCTTCCAGGGTCTTGACATTGAGGTGTCTTAACTTGCACTCTGCAGGTTTGCAGACACAGAATACTTTAGTTACTCAACTCCCAGCTGTTTATCCTGTTTCTCAAACAAAAGAGAAAAAGAAAACAAATCAAGTTAAATGCTGCAATATCTATATGGCTACAAACCTCACTGCAAAAATAAATTTGTATGTGAACTATAATGTATTAATTACAAATACTTTTGTCCAGCTACCTGTCTTCTTTTTCTTTCTCTTTCCCTATGTGTAACTTTCATGGGAGATTAATTAAGGTCAATGTCTCACAAAGCTATTTGATTTAATACTGAGTTAGATTCATCTTTTTCTCAGGGAAATCAGCTGTTCTGTCAAATTAGTGTCACTTTCTGTCTTTTACTATATTACCATCTCTCAAGCACATGGTACTACAAAATGCACAGTGAGTTAGCTACATTTGCTAACAACTTGCTGTATAGCTTTTGGATTCCTGTGGGTCTTCTCGTGGCATCAGTGAAAGGGAATTGGTGGAGAGTCCCTACTAGCATTTTGAAAGCAATCTGGGATGGGATTTGCATGTGGGTTTGGTCCACACATTTGTATGTGGCCAGCAGGGAAGGCTGCTGCACTAACTCCCTGCATGGCTTTGCCCTGGAGTCCACAACAGCCAATCTATGGCCCTCAGTCCCAGCTCAGACATGTTTGGATCCTCATGACTGCAACGTGTAGTTTCAGGTCATGTTTAATTTACATATTGCTTTTTTGTACCAGTTTCTTGGTACCTCCTGACAGTGAAACAGACAGGATTGTGATTGCTATCTGCAGGGAAGGAAACCCGCCTGCTTGCTCTGATGGTTAGAAACAGTTCCAAAAACAGCTGCTGTCCAGTCAGCCAAAAAGAGCAAGAAAATCCTGAGGGCTACAAAACATGAACTTATTAATGCTGTGGTTTATTCTCTATTCATTTCCCTTATTATGCGTTTATTGTATAGAATGGCCTGTGTTCCAGCAGCTCCAGAGAAAGGGCAGATCCAGGTTATGCAAAACAAATTCCTCTGGGTTTTCCAGTTTGTTTAAAAGAGTTTTTGTTCATCTGAATTAACAAAAAGCCATTTAAGTCTCTTCGTATGTTCACTCATGACATTTAGCAATCTATGAATTTGTATGGTATTCCTGCCCTCCTTTGCTTTCTGGTTGGTTAGTTGATTGCGCATTTGTTTTTGTCTTTTGTTTGGTTTGGGGGGTTGTTTGTTTGTTTGTTTGTTTGTTTTATTTTCCCTAGCCTGTGAGGAAGGTTTTTCCTCATAAATAAATTCGGTTTTATGTAACATTTGGTAGTCGAAAGTCCAAAGATTCCACTTGGGTTTTGACGCCCCCAAATTAAAATAAGGTATATTGTTGTTTGTCTCAGCAGGAACCCCCTCAAGAGACCGCCTGAGAGTAACACTTTTCCTAAAGTACCAAATGAGCTGTGTGATGTCTTACAGATGGTGGCTCCAGCTGTGGTGGGAACTTTTAGTATTGCCAGACACTATACTCTTGGTGCTCGGGTGCTGTCTACATCTGTTGTAATCACCAGCACCAGGAACATGAACATTATGCAAAAGTAAACTTGAAAATCACGAGACTTTGAACTTTTCAATTCCAATTTAAGTTGAGGGTAGGAGAAAAAGAAGATCACTTGTGAGGTGAAGACTCAAGGAAGGAGTCCAGTGCTGTCAGCAAGTCAGAGCTGAAAACAGACAGATACTGGGAATAGTTTATAAAATCCTTCAAGAGGTGCAACTAGAGAGGGAACCAGAAATCACTAAAACTGGCATGAGAAGATGGACACGAAATGAAGGCAGGTAAACCCAATGATCATTAAAGTACTGGTGGAAACAGAATCTGCTTTGACTTCATCAAACACTTTGGTCAACTACCTGGTCGTTTAACTGCCCGCTGACTGGGAGAACAATGTTGCTACTCAAATCTTATCTGGTTTCACTGGAGACGAGTTGCTGAGCAACCAGTAAGACCAAAAGTAAGCTGAAGAATGTAAATGCCACCTCCCTGGGTTTGTTCTTCATCGAATCACCATCAAGCATACTGCCTCCCCTGTAAACAACAGTTGACACTTACTTGCCTATCAGGGAACAAGAATGGAAATTCCATCACAACATTAGGGGGGAAAAAACCTTTCAAGCACTGGTTGCCCAGAGGGACTGAGGAATCTTCTACCTTGGCGTATTTACAACTGACTGGAAAAGACACAGAGTAGCATGTGTTAAATCAGCCCTGTCCTGGGCAAGGGGTTGGAGCAGGTGCTCTCCAGTTGTCCCCTTTTTCTATCGTCAGTAAGCAACTGCATAGTGACTCAGTAAAAAAAGAATGGACTCTTTCAGGTACTTCTAACTTCCTAGTTCCATGCACTGTGCTGCTGTAACTAAAATGAAAAGAAATAACACAGTGGTGAGGTGTCAAGATGAAGGCAACTTGCATATACATAAATCGTCACACAGGGACATAGGCAAGCGTTGATATTGGCTGCTCTGTGCAAAAACAGTCCAACAGCAAAATACGAGGGCAGAGGAAAGGGTGCTTGAGGTTGAGGAAACCCTTGCAAAAAGAATGATGGCAGACTTGGAAGTGCTGGGTTGATGGTTTTACTAAATGATCTTAGTGGTCTTTTCCAACCTTAATGATTCTATGATTCTATTATTTAATTTGCTATTTTCAGAAATCCAGTAAAAGAAATAGTGTTACATTTATCCTCAGAAGTGCATAAAGTTTTCCTGTTTCACATAACTATCCTATAGGACATAATTTTGTTCCCAGTCACAGGTAGAAGCTGGAAACCTTGACCTCAAAGGTATTTACTTCCATCCAGGAGAAAAATTCAGCTGTATTGAATGGTTTCAGTTCCAGGAAAGTTATACGGGATAACAACCAGAAATCAATCTTTCAGATAGAAAAATCTTTGCTTTCACAAATTTCAGCATTCTGTTTGCTGCATTACACCATTTTCTTGTCTATGAGAGAAGTCCCTGGGCCATTAGGAACTCCTTAACGTGTGCTTTGGGTCTAACACAGCAAAATGATACTGACCTCTCCCCTCACTTATGTGACAACATCCTCCCAGACCCAACCATAGGAGAACTAGACCCAACATTTCAGCATAATGGCAAAATTAGTGCCAAATCCCAAAATCTTCCTTAGCCCAACTCAAGAACTCCCTCACCTGTATATCTAAAGGTTTCCTTACCCCTCTGGGTCCTCTTTCAGTGGGAGTTTCTGTTCAGTTGCTGTGTCCCTCTTTTGTGAGTCTTTTCCAGTGCCACTGCTTCGAAGTATAGTTTCCCAGTTCAATTTTGTGGCCTTCATTCTCTGTTCTTAGATACATAGATTCATGTTTACCTGTAATAAGGTAGTATATTACACGCTTGCTTTTTGTTTACCATCTGATTACATCAGTGGCCTATTTTAGTTTCTGTTCCTCTGGTCTGTTGCCATATGATGAGTTTATGTTTTTTTCTGTACCACAGATCAAAATGGGAAATAGCCAGGAGACAATTTAGGAGGAGCCTCACTAGTTAACACCCCTGAACAATGAATGATACTGGGCAACGATTGTTTAGCATTAAGACTACTGATAGAGTTAACCACTGGATTGTGAACTGATATATTGATATGCTATAACCTCTCCATCAAAGAGCTGCACAAAACTAAAGCCTCATGCGTCTAGCACTTTTATATGAAAATAAATCTTACTCTTCTGAGAAAGGTAACATTATCTGAGCAAAATCTGCTTTCTGTAAATCCATGTCACTCAGTATAAATAACATACTTCCTTTTATCTTGGTATTAATTAACACAGTCATTTTGGGCAGCACACATTTCAGGCTATGGACTTCCATCAGGCCCACAGCCAGAAGAATCCAGGTAATGTCAGGGCTGGACAGAAGTTCACTGCCTGAATTGCCAGGGTTGCTCTATGTATCTTTCATAATACTGTTTCAGCATGAACTTTTTTCAACCCCTGGAGATCCGCTGGACTTCCAGGTCTTCTGAAAGTGAGTTTTAATGACAAGCTTCTGTCAGATCTTCGGAAGTTCTGGGGTGCTGACACATTTTCTGATGTTAGGATGTCTGGTATCAGTGGCTGTTTCTCTCAGCCTTTTGACATACCTACTCTTCCTCCACAGCAGTGACGCCACTTGCTTTTTCTCCCAGATGCAGAACTGAGGTATTCATTGAAATTCCCAAACCAGCTCCATTGCAAATCTTTGTTCGGTTTATAGTGTGCATAAGCAAAAATCCCGGGCAAACCTGAGTTAAAACTGAGGCAGAGTCTTAAGAAATCCCCTCGAAGTGTTTCCTACTAGAGCACAGTTAGGTTGGTTGAAGCTTCGCCCCTTCCTACGTCACTAGTACCACTCATATAGCGTCCCCATAAAGCAATTAATACATTATTAAAATCCCTTTGTTACTGTCATTTTAGAGAAACCTTCTTCTGAAATGTTTATTATCTGTATTTATGCTGCTTTTCATCTCTGCGGCGTCCTTGCCCTTCTGTGGTGCTACATGGCAGCCGCCTCTCCTGGCTGCGTGCCGCCTGTCACTCTGTCCTTCCCGTGGAAATCCCGACAAACCCTCCAGTAGCGGCACTGCCTCGGTGTGGGAGACACATTAGAACGCGTTTCCAGCGCGGCGATGGGGGACCCTCGGGAGCCGGGGGAAGCCATCGGCGGTGGCCGGGCTCCCGGCGGAAAAAGGGACAGGGCCACCGGGGCTCGCTGCCGTACGCAAGTAGCGCACGGACGTCATCCTCCCACGGAACCTTCCCTCTGCGCCTAAAACTTTTTTTTTTTTTTTTTTTTTTTTTTTTTTTTTTTTTATAAATTATTTTACAGAACTAC
>VZTI01004321.1:902588-931031 GCA_013397865.1 Struthidea cinerea
AGTGTCCGGGGCGGCGGGTGAGGGGTCCGTGGCACTCACCGGAGTGAGTTTCTTTCCCCTGGACATGCTGGTTGCTCTCTCCCCTCCTCGGGAGCGGGGGCTGCGGGAGCCAGCCGGCCGCTGCCCACGGTTGCTCGGGAACAGAGCTCAGCGCTGGGGACAGGGTGCGTGTTTGCTGGGCTGAGCCCTCCCCTTGTTGCCCCAGCTGCCTTCTCCTGCTCCCTGGCTTTTACACCTGTGGATTTATCATCTTGCCCCTGAATTATACATCCCTGTTCCGGGGCAGTATTGTAAAATTTAAGTAGTTCTTATTTCTTCCTCTACTACACAGGTAAGTAACCATTTTCCTTTCTGTTTAGACCTTGCATCTCTTTTTTTTTCCTTCCCTGTCTGGGCCAGCCCTGGAGACAGTAAATGTCTATGGGTGATGGTCCACAGGTGAAATCTCTGTCCTGCTGGAGAATGCGACAGTGATCCATGTAACTTCTAATCAGTTGAAGTCCCTTGTCACTCAAGTCAAACTACGCCACAATGCACCAACAGCAAATGATGCCTGAGGAGACATTGTGAATCTGACTGTGGAAAGAGCCTGTGCACAGGGGGATGATACTGGGGGAGTATCTCTTTTTCTGGGATCTCTCCAAAGGCTACAACACTGCTATGTCAAGCTACAGCTCATATTTATAGGTGCCAGTACACTAAATAAGGCCAGTTCATGGGAGAAATGCAGATTTAGTCTAACTTCTCTTCACCAAACATCTGTCTGAAATAAAGTGTTCTTGACGGTAGATGAGGGTGTGTGAGCACACCCCATTCAGGATAGGGTGGAACCAGGATGTTGCCTGCCTGAGAATGCGAAGCTGCCGCTTGGCAAGGCACACAACCCCTGGACACGTGCCCAGAAAACCGGAGCACCCCACAAAAGAAATAAAGCAAGCAAACAAAAAAATGCAAGCAGAAGAGAGCTGTCAAACTGGCTTCTTTACTTGGGCCAGAGGCCGGTTATTTATTTTTTTTATTTTGACATTCTCCTGTAAACAACATCCAAGGACAGAGAAGGCACTGCCCATCTACCCATCTACCCTTTGGCTACATCCTCTAGGACAGTCCCTCACAACCCTTGAATCCTTTTCTTTTTTTTTTTTTTTTTCTGATAAGAGAGCATTTGGGCTCAAAGTTTCAGCTTGAAATCTGCCCTCAGGTTCCCATTGTACCCACTTTCTTTGGATAAATTGGTCACCTCAGGAACTAGCAGCACCCTGTTGCATCAAGTCATCTGTTCCTGTCACTAGACTTCTTACAGTCACGCTTCAAAGCTCTTTCCCTGCACTGCTCCAGTTCTCTTCGGTGTCTACCCTGTGATATCCAGATAGAAATGGCATCGTAAACTTTATCATGATGTGTGCTGACAACCTGGGACCAGGCTGGATTTTGGCAGATGGGGCTAGGGAAATACAAATGGTGCATGTGACTTATAGTGTGCCTCTTTACGGATAGAAACCCATATCTGTCCCTGTGATCCTCTTGAGTTTCTTCACCTTCTTCAGCATATGAGGATGGAGGCAAAGAGTGAATGCAAAAGAAGAGGTTGAAAGAATGTGCAAGATATCTGAGGCAAATTATGGAAATGGCTGCAATACAGAGATTAGAGATTATTAGATTCTAACTTGAATCTCAAAGAACACCATGACTGGCAACGGCAACGTGGCGATGAAAAAATGACAAGAAGCTGAGGACTGGCCGATGACATTTGTTCTGACAGTATCAATATAAGCCCAAGTGCCATCTGCACAGAATTAAGATTGTTTCAAACAGAATTCAGCTAAAAGCATGACTTTTTTTTTCCCCAAAATGTTTTACAGTATATGACTGCCAACTTCTGATCTGATACTGGAAGTCCTAAAGCCAAATTTACTGTGTCCCCACACTACAGTTCCTTAAAATATCTTCAGGTTTTTTTCTTTGCATATTTCTCATCTGACTGGTGGTCTGGCACTATTTAGGTTATAAAAATCGAAATAGCCATTGCCTGAGGTGACTAGATTTTCAGGGAAGTGTGTCATGTAGGATCCATCTGCTGTCTTTGAATGCAACACTCCTGCATTGAGCCACTCGATTGCACCAGTCTGGGTCATTTGCAAGTGTAATTTTGGCACAATATTTAAGCTGCTTTTTAGAAACAAAATGCGAAAATTAAAATATAGAAAACTTGAAAAGAAGAAAAGAGGATGAAGGCATTTTTCTTCCTCTTCTCTTTCAGCAGGAGAACATTTTCAGTAACAGATACACATTGAACAATTAACGTTTACATTACACTATTCAATCTCTACTTATAAAGAAATTGTATGAAATTTCTTTTTAAGCAGAAATTTATTTTTCATGAAAGAAATTTATTTTTGAATGAGCTCTTAAAAATTACTCTTTATAACAGCTTATATATGACAGACATTTTTATATAAAAGAGACTCTTGGTCAAAGAGTTCTGCATGTTCTGATCAACTCACGGAAATCTTTGTTACATTGGAGAAGGCTCCCTTTTGTTTTGTCAGTGCCAACATCAGAAGCTACTGTAAGTTGTGGCTACAGGGTATTCCTTCCTAGTATACACTTCCAGAACACCAAGTTTTTTTACTTCAAATCCTTACATCTGGTTTTGGTTTTTTGTTTTTTTGGTTTGTTGTTTTCCTAGAAACAATGCATGCTCAATGCTGTTAAAATTAAAATAACATTAAAGATTTTTAATGTGATTTATTAAGGCAACACAATTCCTGACAAGTGAGGAGCTGTGGATGTTTCAGAGGGTGCTACTGAACTGCGTGGATGGCTTGTGACTAAAGATTCATGGGTGTCCTGTCTATCCACTGATCACACTCTGCAGTTACAGCACGGAGCAGCTCATTTCTCGAGGAGGAGTCTACAACATCATTGCAGTGTGACATCTTTGCACTATGTCTATTCCATAGTCAATGGGACAAAAAAAAGCTCTAACTAGAAAGTGTTTGTAACATTTCACAATGTCTAATGCATAACAGTAGATCTCTTAAGTGTCAAGCTGGCTTAGTTAGGAGACATTTAAGCCTCAGGACTTGGTCTCAGGTCCTAGTTGTTGACACCAGCAAATGCTTTGAAGGTAGGGAAAGGACTGCCGTATTGTTATAATTGCTGTCCTTTGGCTGAAATACTTAAACAAATTGCATTTTCTTCTGCTGAGAGCTGTTTATCCCAATGTAAATGTAGATACAAACAAACAGAAGATAGCTGGTGTTTTCAAAGCCTGAACACCTATCCTAGCTGCACTAGTTTGGTTCTCAAGCTACAGATGCCAAGCCTTTCCAGTGCCAAACTATCATTACCCCGTTGAAAGCCACTTGGGAAACCAATAGGTTTTTTTAACCCCATTCCCATGCTTGAAAAGTATGGGGGAAAAGAATCATCTACCCTGTGACTTGCCAGGAGGATGGCAAATAACTTCTGTATAAATGTGAGTGGAGCCCCAGTCGAAATCAGCAAACTTGAGCTACAACTGGCAGGTTAAGTAAAGATGGAGTTTTACCCCAAGGGATTTTATCAGTGAAATGGCCAATGCTCAAAGGTGTGAATTTGGGCTGGGGAGAGTCCATCCTTTTGCTAAACACACCTTAATGACAAGGACAGCCTATCTACCTGTGCTTGGGTTTTTCAGTGTTTCGGGGTTATTTGTATATTTGTGTACAATGTAACATCTAAAAAACACCTAACACCCTAGCTCATGAAAGTCTAGCCATCTGATATAAAACAATCACAAAACAAGGATCTATACTATTCATGTTAAGTTTTCAAGAGACTCAGGTCGTGCTGCTGTAACATGGCTTTCTTCCCCTTTAAACTGAAGACTTTCAGCAATATTATTAGGGAAAGGCTCTGGAGCTCTCACCACTGAAGGCAAGCAATGTCATGAAAAGCTTGTACACTGCCATGGCTGATAGCCTCCTGCTGCTGAAAGGTGTTTGTAGCTCCTGGCAGTCTCCTGATGACAGCAGCTGTCTAGTGACAGATGTCATGCAGCAAAATCTAGTCCTGGTCTAGTGATAGGTACTGAGAAAATGCACAGCTGAACTCCCCTTGTTGTTTCTCTTCCCACATTAATGTTCTCGTACAACTCTGAAATCACTATTGCTACGTATTTTTTTCAGTTTGTGTTTTCTTGCAGGGAAAAGCTTACCTTTTCATTAATAAGCTGTCTCTTTTCAACAATAATAACATGACAAAAACTTGTACTGGAAAAGAGCAAAGAGTTAATTTTTTTTTTCTGGCTGGCCTCAAGTGACCCCTTGTTCCCACTGCTTTTGAAATTATTGGAGTTTGCTTAGCCTGAAAAATTACAGCTATAGGAGAAGTTATGCTTCACTGATCTATTTTAAAAAGGAACAGCAGAATTTTAAAAATAGAATCCCCCTATTTTTTTTTCCTAACTGTGGCATCTCCAGCCCAAGTATGTTGATGTAATTTCCAAAGAACTAAGAAATGTCTTAGGTCACATTTAAATCAGGTCAGCCAAATCCAGGATCAGTGAAAAAATGAGTTGTTCATCTGGTCTGGAATGAGATCTTTCTTCCCATCATTCTTAGTTATAAAGATATCTTTTGTGTGGTTGAAGCTAAATTTAAGCCCAGGCTGAGTGTATTTGTGTACTATCTATGCGTGTTTTATGCATCAGCAGCACACTGCCTTAGTAGTCTGCACATACAATTAAGGCTTTATGATCTTTGAAGTCAGCTAATACAAAGATTTATATATTTGCAGAAAAAAAATCCCCTAGGAAGTAATAGGAATAGGTGTTTCTTAGAGCTACAGTCTGATTCTCCTTAGACTTGTGTTGATTTGGCTCCATTATCTTCAGAGGAGTTGGTCCTTTCCCGGATTTGAGCACCAGAAGAAAAAACAAAATCCATCGCTGAATGTATGCCTAGGGAGATCTGTTTTTATAGAGCTTGCTTTTGGTTCAGACCATAGCCCTGTGGAGGGGAGAGCACCGAAAGAGAGAGCGGACCCTGCCACGGGCGCTAAACTGTGCGGGGTTTCCTCTGACCAACGACTCCCAGCAGCTCCTGAAAGACTGGGACTGAGCCCGGCTCTGGTGACCGATGCCGAAGGGGTGGACCTGACCCTGACGTGCAGCTCCCGAGGGGGCCAGACTGCCGGGGGGGGGTTCCTGCCTGCTCGCTGGCGATGCTCCACTGGGCAGACAGGAGGAGGTCACGCCTGGGTGCTGGAGTGAAAGTCACGTTCAGAGAAGTGTGGACTGAATGAAGGACACGGTAAGGTGGGAATATACTGATTTAATATATGCACTACTATTTTGCAAAGAACTGTCTTACAGGCTGTTTCTTTCTTTGTCAAAGCATTCAGCTACCGTAATAGGATTTAAATGTATAATGAGTTGAACTTTAACAGATCTATAATAGCAGTTAACTAGCAAAGTCCATGTCTAGCTATTTCCTTCTGCTACAATGTTTTGACAACAATGATACACAAAGACTTGTTTTGTTTAGCATGCACCATATTATTGCATTTTAGACAAAGTCTTGATTCTCTTAGTCCAAGACAAAGTCTCAATTGTCTCCATTTGAGACAAAATCTCAGGACAAAAAATATGTATTTGAAATGTCCCAAACTACAGAGGAGTAAGGAATCAGATTAGCATCAACTTCTGCTTGTAGCTACAGTGAAAACAAAGATAAGGCAAATATGTATTTTCTAACTGGAGGGACATATTTAGGAAAGATTTTGTAAGTCATCATTCCCTAATTATGAAATCAGAAAAATGAAAATATTCTTCCCATTCTTTGCACACACACCCCACCCCAGGCAGACCTGTTCTTACTGTGCCGAGATTTGTTTTCCTACAGCAGAGTTTCCCTTTGAGAGCTCACAAGCAAGGAGAGCAGTTTTGTTTACCACCCCCGGGTGTGAACCTCGTTAACTAATGTTTACTTTTGTGTTTTCAGCTTTCAGCAATGAAGCAGGTTGATGGATAATGAAGATGGTGGTGGTGGGAAGAATGGTAAGGAAAATTCAGGAGCTGGTTTTCACATCTTTCAGTTGTGCAGGCTCATAGGCAAAATGGCTATCAGCCTTTTAGCTATACCAAAAGAAGAAACCCCAGCCCTTGGCAATGGTGACCCTTCTGCCTATTGGTTTTGGTTTGTTTGGTTTTTTTCAGGATGGTGGGAAACAAACACAGTCAGCCTCCTGACTTTTTGCAAGTTATAAATGCTGTACAAAATTCTAGTTTCAACACCAGAAAATGTTTTCTCCTGTTGTTCAGAGTGACTCCAGATGCTGATGTACTTAGTTACACAGCACAAGTAACCCAGCTGGAATGAAAAAGCAAGGTAATTGAGTTAATATTCATCTGTCAATATTCCTAAGGGACAGACTGTTCAGCCTGCCAAGTTTGCTCTGCTTATGCATGCAGAGCGTGAACTTAAACCGATTGGAGATTCCGACAGTAGATTCTCCCTGGTGAATATGGGATCTCTTCTGCTGTAATGTGGTGGATGTGGCATGATTTCTTCTACCATAACCATTCCCCCATGTCTCACATTATCAGGAGATGGGCTGAATGTCTGGCAGGAAAAGAAAAAAAAAAAATCATGGTAGAACTGAGTTTTTCTTCATCAAATGTTCACCTGACCCACATTCCATTATCAGAGGAAAAACCTTCAGCTTCTTCCTCAGCTTTTCTATGCATCTCACTATTATAATATCTGGGAAATTCACATACATTTCTTCATCTTTCTATTCTAGTGAAGTGAAGGATTGTCATCCCTCTATGTGAAACAGAACACAGGGATCAAAGCAAAAAGTTCCTTTTAACTTTGGGTGAGCAGTCTGGAACAGTTGTGAGCAAACATTTAGAATAATAGAATCATAGAATATGCTGAGTTGGAAGGTACCCACAAGGATCATCAAGTCCAACTCCTGGTTCTACACAGGGCAAGCCCAAGAATCACACCATGTGCCTTAGACTGTTGTCCAAATGCTTCTTAAACTCTGGCAGTCTTGGTGCTGTGACCGCTTCCATGAGAAGCCTGTTCCAGTGCAAAACCACCCTCTAGGTGAAGAACCTTTTCCCAATATCCAGCCTAAAACTCCCTTGACACAGCTTCATGCCATTCCCTTGGATCCTGTCGCTGGTCACCAGAGAGAACAGATTGGTACTTGCCCCTCTACTTCCCCTCATGAGGATGTTGAAGACTGTGATGAGGTCTCCCTTCAGTTGTCTCTTCTCCAGGCAGAACAAACCTCAGTCACTCCACATATGGTCCCCAAAGCTGCCCCAAGTACTCGAGGTGAGGCCGCCCCAGTGCAGAGCAGAGCTGTGCCTGATGCCCCCAGGACATACTTGGCGTTCCTGGCTGCCAGGGCACTGCTGACTCACCTTCAACTTGCCATCACCCAGGACCCCCAGGCCCCTTTCCTCAGCACTGCTTTCCAGCCTCTTGTTCCCCTCGTTTTCAAATAACTTGCCTTTTTTTGCTTCACATGGCTTTGTATTTGACTAACTGTCATCCCTTATTTAACATAGTTCCATAGGGGACCTCCACGTAGCTAGGCCATACAAACAATAGCAATCTCCATCCCAAACACACGAGCAAGTCAATGCCTGTAGCAGAGCAGACATACAAGACATGTGTGACAAAATAACCAACCATGGCAAACATTCAGTGCATGTTGGAAATATATGAAAGAAAAAGCAGAAAAGATGGGAGAATCTGTGAAACAAAGGAACAAAAGATTATTCGATCCTGTGGTCTTGGAAGAAACCAGGGAATGTGTCTCTGAGGAAAATTGAAATTAAGAGCCTCTTTAGCTGAGCTCTGTGTGGCAGGAGCTGGTAAGGACTAACAAAGGAACTGCCTTCTGATCTTTGGCTTCTGAGCCATCTGAGGAAAGTCTTGAAACCAACTCAAGGGAAAAGTGGCTCCACCACAAATTTCTTCATGCAGTAGAAACAACCCTCAGCACATTGGCTCCAATGCCATGTTAAGGCACAAGTGCACAGACAAAAGCATCTGGCTCCCAGTTGGAAAGGCAGGCCCCAACAGCAGCTGCCAGTGCACAGCAAGTTTGCTGATATGGGTTGGATCCACTGTGTGCATACTATGGATCTGGCACAGACAGGTGCAGCAAATGTTAAATGTCAGATTTAAAAGTGGGAGGACTCAAAAAACACAAGTACGGGAAGCCAGGATGGTTTGTGCAGGCATGTCAGAGTTACCTTCACACATGTGCCATGACCAGGGCTGCTTAGCTGGGCTCCCCCTCCTGAGCTTTCCTGTTCTTGTTGCTATCAAGTGTCCCACTGACAAATCTGGCCTGGGCAGTGGCAAGCTGTAGTTTCCCTCATGGTCCACTGTGAGAGCCTGGGCTTTCACCACGGGTGGTGGTGTCTGTGATGAGTAAGTAACCTTACAGACATGCAGAAACCAGTCCTGAGGAACCAGCACCAATCCATGTCACCAAGTGTAAGCAGAACTCGTTGGCCCAAGCCTCCTGGTCTCTCCTGCAAGGAAGACAGGCAAGACTGAAAAGAACTGTGGGCAAGCGGGAGGGGGCCAAACACCCAAAGGAAGCCAAGTCTGAGTGCCAACAGTTGAGACCCTGAGACTTTCTGAGCTCAGGCAGCTACAGGTCTAGTTGCTGAGCCTCTTTCTTGTGTGCTTTCCCATGAATGAGGGACACTTGTGCTGGCACCAGCACATCTCAGACCAGAAACCACAATTAGAGACCTCCCTCTTCATATCCACAGGGATCCTCTGTTTGTATCTCAGAGCAGTGACAGGGTGGTGGTAAGAAGAGGATCATCTCCAGTTGTGCATAAGCATGCTGTGCAGTGGCACCTGGAAGTAAATACCAGAGTGCCCTAGTAAGTGTGGGGTATGTGTATGAAGAATGTCAGACCATGCAGTGGCATTGCCCTGGGTGTAAGGGGCTTTGGGCAGGGTAACTGCATCATGTAGTAAAAAGCAGATTTCCAGGGTCCTGGGTATACTCTGTGGGGCTCGGTGTGCCCTTCCCCGTCTGACGGATCTGCTGTTACTCCCATGCCTCAGGCAGCCGTTGCCTCCAGTGAGAAACAGGGAAATGGGAGAGGCAAATGAGTGAGAACGGGGTAAACAGTATTTTGCTCAAACTGAAGTGGGGAATGTCCTTGCTCAGCAGTTGTTCTCAGCTACCCCAGTGTCCCTGGGCAAGCTCCCTTCAGAAAAACAGAAACTGATCCAGGCCAACATCTTCTCTAAGAGAGAGCAAAGAGGAGACCAGGATGGGAGAGCAAACAAATTCACCCCTTTTCAGGCTGTGTTCCTCAGATTTTGTTGCTCATCCTCAGTTCAGCCCAAGGTAATAATCACCAATGGCATTTTCCTCACTTTGTATAGTGCAGGAGAAACCTGGGTTTCAAGCCTTTGACAATTCATCAGAGAGTGGATACACACTCTGCCAAAACAAGGGTTCTTCCTTCCTGGGAAAGCAAATCCAGCAGTCCAAATTGGAGTTAGAGAAGCAAATATATTTACATAAAATACATAACACATTATAATAATAAAATAAATAATGAATTAAATTTATGATTGGGTAAGTTATAGTAATAAAATATGAACTATTTATGCAAACCAGAATTCTTAACCTCCCAGAAGCAAGTATTCAATGCATGGAGAAACTCTTTTGAGGTGCCCAGCAGTACTGACACCAAGCAGCAGCTCCATACTTTCCCCAGGAAGGTATAAGAGCACAAACAGGCCGGCAAAGCTGGAAGCACATAAAGTAATTTTCCTAGCTGTTAGTGTAGGTTACTGTGCCCTGGGTGTTATCGCCAGCTCCTGGCAGATTTGCTGGTCACCATGCCCCAATATGCAGGTTTCTGCTTCCAGTTTCTGTTGTGGTTTTCTGCCACAGTGGCTTCTTTCCCCTCCCACACGAATTGCTGTGGAGTAAGGAAAAAGGCAGCAGCCCAGAGGGACAAAATGAAAGGCAGTGAAGAGCCTTGTGGCCCACCTGTTTTCTTTTTCTTCCTTCTCCAAGCCAAAAAGTTCCTGAGCATGAGCCTAAATGTAACTTGGCACCAGAGCCACAGATAAATGTCAGTATTTCCCCTGTCCAAGGAGAGTTTTGTCTTAGAGGATGTCCTCCCTGCTGTGTAGGTTTCTCACAGGCCATGCATCCCCCAGAGGGCAGGTGAGTGGGGTTTTCCTCCCTGTGCTTGCAGCAGGGGAGCCCTAAGAGCTGCTCTGGTGCTGGGGGTAAAGCTGCTCCCTGGTATGAGCTCCCCAAGAGGTGAACATGGGAATGTATGTGCACATGGGGAAGAGCAGGCACAGCAACGTTGGCTGCCTGATAAAGCCATCCTGAGCTCTGTTATCACTATGGGGTATGCTTACAAAAAAGAGCAGGCTAATGTGATTCAGAGTAGTCAAAGAAGACAATTTACAGACCTGCCTCTTTTGAATGCTGCAGAAAGAAAGAAAAGCCTTATGGCAAGTTGGAGCAGCCTGTGAAGTGTAGCAGGGTAAATAACTCCTTGCAAGTAGCAGTGGAAACAAAAACAGGATCAACAGCTGCTCTACCCAGCTCACAACTCATCCTGCCTGCTCCAGGTTGAGCTCCAGGCTGACGCCACATTCTCTTGCTTTGGAAGAAAATGCTTAACAGTTTGATCAAGTGAGATTGCTGGATTGCATCTCTTGCAGATACACAAGCATTTCAGGAACCAGTAGGAATTATGGAATGGCCATAATATGGCTGTTATTTCTCATCATCAATATGGATGTACAGAGCTTTGAAGTGCACGCTATTTTTAGGTATCTGGATGTATTCCTGATCAAGATTCAGCCTTCAGTCACTACAGTCCAGTAATTCTTCTGGTTTGAGATCATTATTTTTCTCAACATTATTTATGGGTATTTGTCCTTACATTTGTTTCCAAGAACTCTGTCTAGGAATACCTTAGCAAAGATACCAGTTTCATCAGCAAATCAAGTAATTAAAGTATTCCACCCTGGATCATTTTTTCTGTGTAGTTTTACACAGAGAGGAAACTGCAACAATCATGGATATATGCTGTGGATAAACATTAGCCACCAATTTTTTTTTTCAGAAGAATATTGAGAGTAAATTAGGATTATCGCAGGAAAAGGACTTGACATTTTTTTACTGGTACCCATGGGAAATGCTGATCACCTACATGCTTCAGTAATCCAGCATATGTGTGATAGCTCTTGGTTAATTCAAATTATTCCCTCTGCCGTTTAATCTTCTTCAGCCAAAAACAGAATCCAAGCCCATGTGTACAATTTCCACAGTAACAGCTACAACAAATCAGACAGTGTAACGTGTTTCAAAGGATTCTTCTCCATCTGGTGGTAAGGGGAAAAATCAGAGAGAAAGGCCATATCATTCACCAATTGCACAACAATTGCTTGGCTGGTATGAGCCTAATGCTCCCTGCACCAGCAGCAGATCTACAATTACTGCGGTCAGAGTCTTCTTAATATCTGGGATGAAATCCTAGCTATCAAAGTGAGAAAATTTTCTGTCCTAAATGGAGAAGTATTTCTTCTCATTATGTGCACTGCTCAGCACTGGGGTGATGAATAGCAGGCTTGCTTAACAGAAGTCAGACTAGGAAAACCTTCTGTGTTTAGAAGTATTTTATTCACCATAAGTCTTTTTAATGGGCTGCTGACTGACCTCTTTGCTTCAAAAAGCAGTAAACAAAGTAGCCTGTCCGTTTGTTGGTTCATATGCGTGGACACGAGAGGTGACAAATGACATCTTCCAACTTGCAATATGCCAGGTTTGCAACCTGCAGTCTTCTATGCAAAGCTGTGAAATACAGCTTTGAGTTGTTTTACACAAGGACTTCACTGTGGGACTGTCTCTAAGATACAACACGACATTTCCAAAAGCGGAAAGAGCTATGCAACATTACGTGCTCCCCTAGAGTCTGAGTTGATTTGAAGCCACAAAATCAACCCTGGAGTTTTGTACTGATTCCACATACTGAAGCTATGAAGTTACACTTCCTCTCTCTCCAGTAACCCTACCAACAGCTACTGTTTGCAAGCAGAAGACATTTTCATTTAAAATCAGGATTTCTCTCAATACTACTCACTATTGCGCATGTAACTAAGACAAGCAGTCTTTGCAGCTGTCATAACTTTCATTCCACAACGAAACTGAGGAGATGTTTGTTAAGTATCAAACTCCAGTCCTTGGGACAATTCACATCTTGGCAAGTCTCCTGCTGTGATATCTGGTGGACAGTCATCAGTACATCAAATTATGCATGCTTGCAATTTGATCTTGACCAACGCAATTTCCTTCCCCTCTTGAGGAATTCTTTCACTGCCTTTATGTCCAAGGGATAGATAGCAAAGATAACTACACAAACTGCTTCAGCTCTGAAGCTAATATGGAAAAGATAATTTTCCTTCTATTTATACTGCTACTTTGCTCTACAAAAATTATTTTAACAATCTGTGAAATTCAGCATTAAAAAAAAACCCACAGGAAAATGTATTTCCATTTATCCAAACTGGCCCTTTTGTAGTCTATTATAAGCCTATTAAGACAATGGCTTATCCATGGCAGAAAGGCAAAATGACACACAGAGAGTTGTGATTTGGTAGAATTTTCATCCTATAACTTATTGCTTTTTAAGCATTTAAGAAAACAGATTTGAATTAACTGACTATAGAAATTATCTTAAATGTACAAGAAATATCAAGAGGCAGGACAACACACACACTGGTTTGCCTCTGCCACAAGTTACAGAGCACTTCAGAGTTCATATTATAGAGGCCAGAGTAATCTTATTTAATTAAAAAAAAAAAGGAAACTTCTCGTGAAGCAGATAAGAACTTTATTGTCAATTAAAACATTCTGGTTTACATTATTATTCATACTTGTATGGTATCTGTAGAAATATTTTTTAGGTATTTGTGAAATTTGACATCTTTTGGAAAGTTTAACATCTTTATTACTTTCGGCAGACCTTTGAAATTCAAAGTCATTCATCTCAGAGACAACATATTTCCTGTGTTCTGTGAATTTCTGTGTGAGAGTCATTGAGATGGAAACTGTTGGGAGCTACTGCTGCTTCTCTCTTGTTGGTTTCTCCAGGAAAGGTCAAGGCAGTCTGCCAGTATAATAATTGGGCAACATCACTGTTTTAACGACCCAAGTTCTTGCTGACACTGAAACAGTAATAGAAGATGAAGCATTAAGAGAAATTGTACAGCAAAAGCAGAATGAAATTTCTGGACTCAATTTAATAGAGATGAAGCTTAAGAAGGTTTAGTACGATAGAGGAAACAAAAGTTGATCTCTACTAAGTGGTCTTCCAGCTCCAGGGTCTGGACCAAATAACTCCTACTTATGCCTAACACTCCAAACCTGATTAATTAAATGTCTGCAATGACTCAATAAATGGCAAGAGTCTGTGTTTCTGTATACATGTTGCAGGGGACTTCCCTCTTCTAGCTTTTTTCTCCCTTGAAAACAAGCTAGAACATCCAATTCCCTATGCCCCAGTCATTAAATAGTGCCACTTAAGCTACAGTGCCAGTTCCTGATACATTAGAAAATGGTAGATTTAAGACTCTCTGGGCAATCTGTTTTTGTCCCTCCCCGTGTGCATATGTTTTCTTACAAACCCTTCCATGACACAGTCATATTTTAGACTTTCCCACAGGATGCATGCCTCATTCTGTACAACACAGGATAATCACACCCAGTGGCAGAAAGAAATTAGCATAGCAATCTTAATCTGGTATTTCCTAATTTTCCTAATTTCCTTATCCTTCAATGTTTGGCTACACCAACCTAAACAATATTCTTTTAATGTAATTTTTTAATGTTACCATTTAAATATATATGTATGTGCATTTGTGTATCTCTCCATCTATCTGGATCTGTTAATGTATTGGTAAACACAAAAGAAAAAGATAAAAGTTGTTTGTTTTTAATTCTTTCAGAACCGTTTGATCTCTCAGCGCTTGTTTTAGCAGCTGCCTGACTGTTTTTCCTCATATGTAAACTTCAAAGTCAATCAGAGGTCAAAACTCTGGACAAAGACAGAAAAAGGAAAACAGTGGTGACTGGCATATGTGATGGGAAGAAACAGAGGAGCTGGGTTGTAGATTATTGTGTTTCTGGACACAGCAGGGGGGGAAATTATCTACCTCTTGGATATAACATTTCCTGATCTGAATGTTTGATAGTGTTGTCGAGGCCTGATACTTGCCTGGAAATGTATCTCACAGAGAAATGAAGGGTACAGCCATGCACAGAAGGACTTGACATTCACTGCTATTCTTGGTTCAAGCAGTCTGAAAATAGCTTAATAGATTACCGTAAAAATGCTGCAGAAAAACAGCTGGTTTCTGTTAAATGCAGAGGGTTTCAGGGGTGGGTATTGGTTTTGATTCCCAATTTATTATTTGCTATTTCTGGTCATAGGAAAATCAAAGGAAATGCAAGTCCTGGAGAGGCAGCTTCTGTAGCAATGTGGAGCATTTTCTGTAGGCATGTGCAGTCGTGGTACAGGATGTGTCTTCAGTTCATGCTTTTTTTTTCCTTCGGGAGAACATCTGCCTTTTCCCGCCTTCATCTGTCTGTGGAATCAGGCCCCTGCTTGCGCAGAGCCCGGCAGAGGGCCATGAGCAAGAGAGAGTCCCTCCGGCTGGGGGTTGTAGCCTTGCAACTTGCCTGGCACCTGGTAAAACAGCCTGCAGAAATTGGGAACACCTTAGTGATTCACACATGCTCGAAGCAGCTCCTGCCAACAGAGTCGCTGGAGAGGCCCAGCAGAGGCGGATTCCTCCATACGTGTGTGTGTTTGTGTGTTTGGGTTGGAAGGGACCTTTACAGGTCCTCAGATTTTATGTAGATTATGGGAATTTGTTTAAATGACCTGCAGAATAATTTGTTCTTAAAAAAAAAAAAAAAAAAAGTCTTTACCAGTTTAACCAACAGGAAAGATGGAAATGGGACCAGTGCCAATGCATCTCCCCCAGTCTTCTTTGTTTTCATAAGTTTTGTTTTTCTTACAGAAGGCTTAAAAATATGTGATTTGTACCATCTGGGCCAGAACCAGGTATCCCTGAAGGCATCCGAGGAGGTGGGAGGCCCCTCAGCAGTGTAAAATCTCAGCAACAGCATGGGGGGATTGAAAATGCCAAAGCAAACTTGGTGATCCTTCTGCAGGATACTGGTGGCAAAAACTTGAGTAACAAGTTACTCAAATAATTTTAATTATTGTTATTATTAAATTATTTCAATTATTTCCCTCAAATATGGTAGCTTGTATTTGTTGCTTCTTCTACTCCCACATTAAAAAAAAAAACCTCAAAAACCCAAACAAAAACATGCTCAGGTTCTAGTTAAGCTAAAAGTCAGGCTGTGAAGCCTGGGATTGTAAACTGTGCTGAGCGACATTGTTTTAACAGACATGAGAAAGACACTTTTTAGCTCAGGGAAGCAGACAAATTTTCCCAGCTGCATGAATAGCAGGCAGAGGTGTAGCCTGCCACCGGGTGGGAAAGAAGCTGTGAATGGGCTTCCTTGCAGCTCGTGGGATGGTAAATGAGTACGAGATCAACAGAAGGAAATGCTATGGGCCTGGCTGGCTGGTGCGACAGGCAGAGCACACCTTTCTCCTACTATGAGCCGCCCTGCAAGGGCTAAGGAGAGTTTCACCCTTGAAATTCCTTGTAATTCGAGGAATTTAATTAATGTGTGGCTTACTGTCCCTTGTTAACATGACTAGAGGCAAAATTATTCTCTGTAGCTTCTCATTCAGTGACCTTTTTCTACATAGTTCAAGGCCATTGAACATCATGCTTTCCCTTGATCAGCTTTCTACCAGTTTTTGTTTTAGCTGAGTATTAATTTTCAGATTTGCTTCAATGAGTTCTGCAAAAAAAAATTTTAAATTTTTTTAAAATTTTACTCACTATTTATCATAAATCCACCATTTCTCTGCCATTAACACCAAAGTGAAGCAAAAAAAATCCAGCAAGAAGTCGGTGAGAGAAAATGAAGAAAAAGTGTGAAGCATCTCTGCAAAAAGCCATGTAGGAAAGGGATGAAAGTGGTGTAACGAGCAGCTGAAGAGATGCAGGAGAGAGCAGCTGGGAAACAAAAGCAGAAAGGCTGCTGGAGCAAATCTGGCTGTAGGCAGCCCGGATGGGAGGAAGGGGAAGTGGGAGCAGAAATGGGAGCGGGGAGTTTGTGTTTGGTTTTCAAGCAGAGGGTGAGGAGCTTGCAGTGAGGAATTAAAAGACAGGAAGGAAGCCAGTGAAGGCAAATAAAGAGTGGAGATATAGTTTATGTAGTGAGAAAAAGATTATTTTGGGGGTAGCATTGGGCATCATGTGCTGGTGGACTGCGTAACATGTAATCAGCTTGAAGAAGCAGTCGTGATTCTTCAGGAGACAACCTAGAAAAGAATACTGTGGCTTAATTTTAATCCTTTTTTAACCCAGGGTCTCTCCATATAAAGGATGAGCATTGTGTTGCCCTGAGCACTAAATGGAGTGCGTTGTGTTTTGTGACTCGTCATTGATTCTAAATGCCTTTTGTGTTTCAGAGCTCTGAAAACAAAGGTCAAGTACTAGCAAATTCTGTTTTCTGTGACAGATTTAATTAAATCCTAAGGACAAAGGCAGAGTACTAGAAACAGCTATTGAGTGTGAAAGATGGGTAAATTTGCATTACCATTTCTCTATATCAGTTTCCACATAGCTTTGTAATTAGGTGGGTTGTTTTTTTTTTTTTGTCCGGGGTTGTTTTGTTCGTTTTGATTGACAGGAGAATAAATATTTTAAAAATCAAGGTAAGTCTTACAGATGTTATTTTCTGCATGTAAGTTGTCCAATACATGCTTGGAAAAAGATACGAGGAAACAGAGTGAGGAAGCACATAGAGTAGGATGGAACAATTTCTGAATGTAGATTTGGCCTAGTAATTTAGTGAGTTTAAATTGTAGGGTTGGAAATGGACTGGGCTGCCTAAGTGGTTTTTATCCTTTATGGACAATAGCAGCAAACCAGAGGCTTTCAGCAATTAATGGCATACTGCTAATCACAACTTACTCATTAATAACCTGAGTAAACTGCTCAAGTGCTGTGGGAGGCTCTGGAGCCAGAGGGGAAAATATTTTTCACTTGTTCAATATCAAGGCATTATTGTATTAGCCTGCTATGCTTTGGAGGGTCTGAATGTTGCCATACCAACCTATTTTTTCTCATGAAAATAACAAAAAATGAATTAACATATCAAGAAAAGCCAAGTTATTGAAAATGAATGGAGCCAATTTACTGGCAGACAGAAACCGAGAGATGCCTCATGGCTGCCCCAACTGATCCTTCAACTTAACAGGTGATAAGGAAGGAATTCTTTTTTTGCTATTGATAAGACCTCTGAAGCAAAGGGTATTGCCTTATAAATCTAGCCATGCTAGTGCATGAAGTTGGGTAGACAGACATGATGAAATCATATGTCTATGGGAGCAAGAAACAATCCAGTTTACCCACAATTTTGAAACTATGTATGAGTAATGCAGCTCCTTCTCCCAGTGTCAGATTTGATGTACAGGAAAAATCTCACAGACAGTGGGTCTAAAACCAGACAAATCAGAACATGCCACAAGAAAGGACAAGTTGGGGACCCGGAGGTGCAGAGCAGATCATGTTCCAGTGTCCCAAGTCCCACTGTGGGATTACCCTTCCAGAGAAAAACGTCAATTCTCTGCAGATGTAAGGTGGGATGTATTTCATAGGGGGGCAGCCCCCGTGGCAGTCAGACTTTGGAGGTCACAATGAAGCCACTACAATTTACTTGGCAGTTATTGGATTGGATTGCCCCCTGGGGTAGACCTGCTAGGCCCTCTCTGTTCCACTAAGGCATTCTCTCTAATAAATACGTTTTTGTGCTATGCCAGGTGGTCTTCTCCCACGCTTCCTGCACAGCTCTGCACCTCTGTGCAGAGACATCTTGCAGACATCCCTGCCGGCAGACATGACTCATTTTGGGGAGTCTGCTGTGGGGTTTTGCAATAGTCTGATCGGGACATGAAAAAAGACATTAATGAAATGTGCGTTCAGAAGTACAAGGCACCCCACCATGCTCACATAGATGCTATAAAGATGACTGCTGTGAAATGGTCTGTTGGCTGCCCAGGGTGAGGTGGGGGATTAAAACCTCCACCCAGCTGAGAAGAATGGTGGCTAATAGCTGATTGTCTCCCACATTGCATGAGACACACATTTCTTTCCTCATTTTCCCAGGGTGTGGCATTACCTCCAGTGCTTTGCAGGTGCTTCCCCTCAAATTCAACCCACTCTAAAGAAGCCCAGATGAAAGGCTGGGTCTCATGGCTCACATCAAACAAAAGCGGGGGACTTCAATTTAACAAGATGCAGAGCACACACCCTTCTGGTAGGGGATGCTCTGGATGCAGGTTTGCAAAACTGATTTAAGGACAGTTGCAGTTACTGTTGTGTGAGTGATGAGTCTGTGATGTTTCAGTGCCTTTTAGGAGTGAGTCATGAAGGAATTAGTAACAACTAGCCAAAAAAAATCATTTGGTCATCAAATAGTAGAAATACTGGCCACAAGAAATTCTTGCCATGGTTGCCCACAGTGCAGATAACATCACTGACCACTGACTGCTATAACTGATGATTTTTTTATAATTGGATGGATTCCTATATTAAAATTACTGCATACAAGTAAGTACTACAAGTCCTTACTACTATATCCAAACTATAACAGAGTTCATGTTTCTTTCTGTGAAAAGGTCTTGTGTTTTTCCAACTTCAGGTAGTTCCCAGCAGGCCCCTGTGGTGATGGTGCCATCATTTTCTACACATGTGAAGGTAGCAGCATTATGCTCCCAGCACCGTGGAATGTCCATAAGAATTCAGACCATGTCCACACCGTGCTCAGCAGATGTGATGGTGTAATCCAGCTGACTGAGAAACAACTGCATGAAGCTGCAGCAACATGGGGTTTGGTGCCTGGGCAAGTAACATGATGGTCTGTGGAGGCTGATTGTGTCACTGTAGGTGCCTCAGCTAACTGGCTAGAAACTAGCTCAGGTAAGTCTGGAGATACAGAATTGTATGTCCCTTTTCTGCATGCACATTGACAGGCAAAGGGATAAACTTCTGGTCTTATGACCTGGGGCTAGCAGGTAACTCATGTTACCTGCTGTGACTTCGGCCAGCTGGATGATACCATCATATCTATCAGCACGGTGTTGATGTGGTCTAAGTTGCTGTGGATATTTTACAGTGCAGGCAGTGTACCATTGCTACCTTCATAGGAATATAAAATGATGGCATAGCCACCACCAAGGAGTGCTGGGAACTACATAAAATCAGGTAAACAAAAAACATTTTCATTAAAACAAACTCAAACTCCATAATAATTTGGACATAGTACTTACAGTTTCAATAATCTGTTTAAAAGAACTTACTCTAGTTCTGAGTTATTCTTATTCCAGAGTTTCACCAGAGCTTGGCACCAAAAAAGGAGTGATTGCAAAGGTGTAATGATGTAACTCTTTACAAATACTGCTTTGCATATGCATGTTCCAGCTTTGTTTTCATTGTATGAGACTTCTGAGGGACAGCTTTGTTTGCCACGGTACCTTTTGTTTCTATGGTAAAGGTTCTAGAACATCAGCCCGAGGCAATTTTGCAAGTATTTGTATGGCCATGGGCCATGAATGAGTCAATCACCTTGTACTTTTTTTAATCCAGTGCTTTATAGAGAAGCCTCATCTATTCTTGTGGTGCAGAGGCATCTTAGGACAATGGTGACATTCTCCAGTTCTGGTGGATGGGCTTTATTTGACTCTGGAAAAAGCAAATTGAGTTGGCTCTTTTTTCCTCTCTGCCTAATAACTGTCAATCAAGAAGGTAGGTATTACTTTGCTTCTACTGCGCTTTTGAAATAGCCTGTTTCTGGCCTGTAGTTTGTCCCTTCGTCAGATTATTTTTGCTATCATCAGATTAGATGTCTTTAGAATCATAGAAGGGTTTCTGTTGGAAAAGACCTTTAAGATCAGTAAGTCTAACCATTAACCAGCACTGCCAAATCCACCACTAAACCACGTCCCCAAGTGCCACATCTGCACATCTTTTAAATACCGCCAAGGCTGGTAACTCAACCACTTCCCTGGGCAGCCTGTTCCAGTGCTTGACAATCCTTTTGGTTTGTCAGGAAGAACTTCTTCCTAATATCCAATCTAAACATTCCCTCATGCAACTCGAGGCCATTTGTTCTTGTCGTATCTCCCTTCTCCATTTCAAAGAAGGCAGTTCTGGGGATTTGAAGTAACAATAATTATAAATAACAATTATAATAATAAAGAAACAAAATAATGATGTAAAGCTGATATAAAATTGCCACCTTCTGAGTATCAAGAGCTGAATTACCCAACGGAGTTGCATTGCATTTTACCACCGGAAGTAGGAAGTTTGGTGTCTTTTATCTTCAAGAGGGGAGGAAGAGAAGAATAAGAAGAAAAAGATTAACTCTTTGATGAGAAAGAGCTTGCTCACACTTTCATACACATAGTTTTCTGTCTATGATCACACCTATAAAATTTTCATTTCTGGGGTTTGGGTTGTTATGGCCAAATGAAAACAGAATTATAATAAAAGTCAATATATAAATCATCTCTGTTGTCTAAGACTAGATTCTCTCAAACCTTATAGATGTGTTCTAATAGTAGCAGAGTTTTCCAAACAAAACAACAGTGTTATAAAATAATGATTAACTGATTGCCTAGTGGCATGAGATTAATAGAAAAATTTGAAAATATCCCGAATGTGAACAAAATCAGCTTCTGGGATTTAGTTATGAAGATTCATCAAAAAATTACTACGTTGACTCATTTATAATTCCTGCAGTTGCAGTGAATTTTAATTCTTTTTTGGTGACTAAACTTTTTTTTTTTAAATATCCAGAAGATGTGAAACACATGCATTTTTAAAAACTGCATATTTAATAGCATTTGAGTGCAATTAATTTAAGATAAGACATGCAGAATCTCATGAAGCTTCATGGTATAAAAGGAATTGTCTATAACTTGTACTGTGAATTTTCACACCGTGAGTGTCAGGAATGGCAACTTCTGCCGTTCTGTCCTGAAAAGGATCATATGGAGCCCTCTCTGTTTATACCAGCAAAGTTATGAGATGTGTCATTTAGAAGTTAATTATCTGTGAAGGCCTGAAACTGTTAAATATTTCCCAGGCCCAAGATAAAAACATGACTTTTTACGGGTTTGTCATAGTCTTCATCAGAGCAAAGCATTTACAGGGAGCGTAGATATTAGGAGAGCATACATAAAAACAAAGCCAGGGCAACCAAAGCTAGTTTACTTTTAAACTCAGCCCTGTTTACTTTTAACTTTTGTCTTCAGAAGAGCTATATGAGCAAGGACTGCAAAACTAATCCAACCACAGGAAATGTGATACGTGTGTGTCAGGGAAGTAGGAGTAAGGTGGGGTGGGAGAAATTCGTTCTGGGAGAGAGCACTTAGGGTTATGAACTGGAGAACTAAGAAGAAATCTTAATCTCATAGGTGATTCACAGTTAACAAGATAATAGCAGTGTCGAAAATCAGCTTCATGATAGATTTTAAGAGGTCTAAAATGATGATAATCACTCTACTTGTAATGGAAATACATATTTATTTATATTTCCATTTATACAATGGGAATATATAGACACAAAAGATAGATAATTCCTGTTTATATCCTGGTAGATGAGACCATCAGGAGATTACTTTTTAGCTCCTGCTTTAATATACTCTTACCTTTCTGAAACCTTCATTTTTTCAGGCAATTTTTTCCCCACAGTTTTTCTTTGACTTAGAGTTGAATTTGTTTGGCTTTTTGAAGATTTCCAACAAGAAGTACTTGGGCCATTTTTAAGCCCTGGGATAGTGAAAATAAAAAAGCTTTTTCCCAGGGTAAAAGAAGAATTTCTGGCATCTTGACATTTTCTGTACCCACCAAGTGGCTTCAATGGGAAAAGAGTATTTGCCACGGAAATGGTCCTTACCGAGGTATGAAGCTTTCAGCATTCCAGTGGAATTTTGATTTGATTTCAAATCAGTTTGTGAGCTTTTGCCATATGTTGGTTACAGGCCTTTTTCTGCACTTTTAAAGCATGAAAGCAGAGGGAGCCTCTGCTGTATATGCACTTGTGGCTGATGTTGGCCTGAGCCATATGGAGACCAGATATGGGGGTTGCTATCTATCTCTGGGCTCACAGCTCCCCTCCTTTCCAGATACAGCAGGAGTTACTTCGGGAGTGTCTATGCTGTTTATACAATGATGCCCTTGTCTGCTGGCAGCAAACGCATCTGTGTTTGTGCTGGAATAGACAATGCCATCCAGTTTACTTCCTCCCTTGCAGCAGTTTGTTTTCAGACTGGATCCTCTCCATCAAACTGAGCCATTAAGTTCCAAAAGGTGATTTTTTTTCCCTTGCTATTTCTGGCTTGTTCAAGAACATGCAACAAAGTTTCAGATTCAGGTGCCCCATTTCTTACTCATCACTCACCACTCGCAGGCAGCGGGAGCAGATTGTCCTCAGGGTTCCAGCACTAGATGCAAAAGGAAGTACCTCAGGTACTTGAAAATGCACTGTAATAGGGAACAGCAGCAACCACCCTATGTTGGGAAGCTGGGATACATTGCAACAGACAAGGCCATATGCCTGGAGCCTCACACCTTTATTAAATCTGGTGACATGCAGGAAAAACATATTTATATATGTATAGCACTGTTTCAACGTCAAACATGCGTTTGCCAAACAGATGTTTGAAAGATACTGCCTTTGTTAAGAGTCTACCCATAAGAAATTCTCTTTTGATCTATTATATGCAATAGTGTCTTCTCGTGGTAGCAGTTCTTATTGCCTAGGCCACTTCTATTCTATTCTATTCTATTCTATTCTATTCTATTCTATTCTATTCTATTCTATTTCTGTTATAGGTCCTATGTTTTGCTTCATCAAGAGCCAAGATGATTGTTCTCAGCATACTAAGTTATGACTAATATCTCTCTCATGTCTTTACTTTCTCTCTCCTATTCGTAGAGCATTTTAATGTGTTCACTACTCAGAACACTTTGCACCTCAAGCTTACAGTCTGTAATTCCTTGAGGAGTCTTTTCAGTGCATAGGTGAGTCCCCAGAGCAGTAGAGGGGGCTGCAGTGTAGTCACTACCATGACTGCAGCTTTAAATCAGCTACTTACAGCCACCAGCATTCATTACCTAACACAGCCTTTATGTTTCAGGCTTTGCAAGCACACTGAGATCAATGCTAGTGTGACTTTATCATTACGTAAAGTCAGTTCAGGTCTGTCTGCTTGAGCATCCATCACACCTTTGCCTGAACCAGGAAGGTCCTGCAAATGGCCTGTTGCAAACATGGGCTTTAGCAGTGCTAAAATATTTTGCCCAACGACTGGATTTGTTGACTAGTTACACAGGCCTGTGGTATTAACTGTCCCTAGGACTAGAGCAGAGGCTAAACTGAGCCAGTTTTGCAGGGCAAAGAAGTAGAGAAGGTGGTGGACCGAAGGCAGGCTTAACATAATGTGATTTAACTGCTGAAGGTTTCACGCTGACTAAATTGGAAGCTGAATGTGAGGGGACCTCATGCATTACTAACTTGGCCTAATATGGTGAACAGGATATAGTCTCATTTCTGTCTTGTGCAACTCTTCTGAAGTCAGTAGCTACTTCAGGAACACAGGTCTCCCAGCCTTTTCTCTCATTCTGAGAGTCTATGCCTTTTAAAGATGCACACTCAGTGACCTGAAAAATGTAAATGGCTTTGACTTTATTACAAGCTCTTTTGCTTAATTTTTCTCAGCTTTTTCACAAGAGGATGGGAGTTACAGTACCTGCTCAGAGAGGGCTGAGCCAGTACTTTGAGTATTCCACTCCTCTTGTGTTCTTACTGTTTGCTGAATTTTCCTGAAATGGGCACTACTGAAACCTCTTACATGCACAGTTTTATTACTCTCATGTACAAGAATGTTATTTGCACAATAAACAGTATTACTTGCACTTTTTATCAGTATTTTATTATGGTTTAGAGGAAGCCAATGTAGTCATTCAACAGTATATTGATATTCAGTATTTAATAAGAAATTTCAATCTCTGCCAAACAATCAGCTCTTAAGTCAGTGTCAATTTGTATCACACAAAAATCAGGAACATTTAAATATCTTATGAAACAGGCAAGACAATATGGATATGGGGACTACGGTTTTGGTTTTATTAGTATTATCGGTTTGTTTGTTTACTATGTATGGACATCAACTTACATAGAGACACTTTCAAGAATTAGAGACTACATGCTTCTGAAGAGAGAAAAAATGATCTTTCAGGCTTGCATGCTTTATCCGTGCAGTGTTATCAGGTCATGCATACATTGAGTAATTCCTATTTCACTCAACAAAACCGAGCTCGATTCCAAAATATGTGACACAACAAATGCAACAAGAAGTAATTACCCATTTTTAGTTTATTTATCAGGAAGATAAAACAAAACAATTCAATGTTCAAGAGTTGAATGCACTGGTTGGTTATGTAGGATGGGGATTCATATGATTTCTAAGTGGCCAATGCTAGAAATACACAAGTTCCTAATCATGTAGATACAAATAGTCTGACTGAAGTTTGTGAAAATGGGCTTCAAGATCCCAGCATGTGAAGGAGTGTTCTCTGAATTAAAAACTATTACATTACACTCTCAAGTTACAACACGAGCACTTTGTGACACAAGACACTTTTTTTTTGAAAATTAGAATCTATTATCCTTTTTGAGGCTGGTAGCCAAAGCCTCCTTTTCAGAGTATCGAAGCAGTGCTCAGAGTTTCCTAGACAGCTGCATGAGTACCTCCCACACAAATTCTATTCTATTTGAGACAGACAGACAAGCACTTTTAGTCCACCGCAGTCGTGAGAAAAGCCCAGTCTGACAGACATGTTTGAAACACACACAGTTTGCACACAGCTGAACACAAACATGGCAGCTTTACTCGCCACAAACATTGGTAGAGGTTCTCAGGTGTACGGATCGAGAGGCAAGATCCTTCACTAGCAAATAAACATGTGAGGCTGGGCCTGTCTGATGCCCAGCTCTCATCTCTCTGTGAATTCTCTAAGTTGCCAAACCATGGGATGGTGCTTCTCTCCACTTACTGTGTGAATCTGGGCCACTGTGAAAAAAAAACTGCAAAGAAGCAAAGGGCAAGTGGGAGCAAGACCCGTGTAGCTTTGTTGCAGGGAGATCTGCAGAGGATGCAAGGTGTTTTGCATTTCCAAGAGTACCTGTAAGTTTTCCCATAGACATTGAATAAAACACATAAGTGGCACCTGCTGATCACAGTGGTGATCCTGCCCTCTGAGCTGCAGATTGAGGCTTCCTCTTCCGTACTCTATTACAGGCTCATGAATTTTGCATTCTTTCCAGCTAGCTGCCTCAAATCACCCTGCTGAGGCCTGGCATCATCCCTGTGTACATTTTAATGCCTAAACCAGGTGCCCAAGGGCACTGTGAATTAGGCGCTGTCTCTCTAATGATGATTTTTCATCTTGCTTTAGATGAAGACTGCGGAAGCATTTTCTCTGTATTTTAGAAATTAGTTCCAGCATCACATATGAAATGATCCCAAGCCTACACCCCGTAGCTTGTGGAAGTGTTCTCTTTGGACTGTGGTTGCTGAAATGGAATATCTGCATTTCCAAGAGCAACTAAAGCCTCTGAATCAAAGGGCTGTGGTAGTAGCCAGCACAAAACGAGAGAGCAAGAAATATTGCTGTAGCATGTATTTTTGCTATAACTGTACATACTTCTCAGTAGAAAACAAAAACAAAGATGCAGGCTGTGGATATGAAAAAGCAAATGTAGAATGCCATTTCTTATTTTTTCTGAATAAAGCAAGACAGCAAGTACTGACATCCAGGACTGAATAGCTCAAATGCTCTAACACTTGGCTATGAATTTGTTTCTTAACCATGACATGGAAAATAACTCATAATGCTAATGATTCAGGTTTGCTACTGGCAACTGTTCAGTGACTAGATATTAATATTAATGACTTGCCAATCTCTATGCAATTTATAGTGATCTTTGTAAAAATGCCATTGCCATTCATGGAACTGCAGTGGAAGTCAAAGAACCAAACCAGTACAGTGGTCTCTGTCCAGTAATATTTGAAATCGTTACTTCGCTTGAGTCTCACGCTGAGCCACAGGAGGATCAGGTTGGACATTAGGAAGAATTTCTTCACAGGAAGGGTTGTTAAACGTTGGAATGGACTGCCCAGGGAGATGGTGGAGTCACTATTTCTAGAGGTGTTCAAGAAAAGACTGGACGTAGCACTTAGTGGCATGGTCTAACTGACATGGTGGTGGTCAGTCAAAGGTTGGCCTGGATGACCTCAGAGGCCTTTTCCAACCTAATGGATTCTGTGATTTTTTCCTTATTTGAAGAAAAGGTCCCTGCTGTGGTCTGAGGGTAAGGTTTGAATTAGAAACACCAACACAGGCTACACAGGTTACATGTTTAGTGCTGGTATCTATTCTTTCTGTGTTTGGTGTGCTACCTTGCACATAGCTCTTGTCTGGACATAAACGGGAATGCTTTGAACTTCTGGCACTGCGGAAGCTGGCTTCTCCTTCCCTGGACAACCAGAATGGCAGAGCGGCTGTGACTGAAATGGATCTCTGGAGGTCAGCTTCTCCAGTCCCCCTGATCAGGCAGGACACAACTGCAGGATCACAGAATGGGTCAGGTTGGAAAGGTACTACAGGGGGAAATCTGGTCCAGTCTCCTTGCTCAAGCAGGATCATCTCAGAGCACATGGCACAGGATTGTGCCCATATGGTTCTTGAGTATCTCCAGTGAGGGATCACCTAAGGACCACCCACAGCCGGCTGCCCAGGGCCTGGCTTTTGAAGATCCGCAAGGATGGAAGCCACAGCAGCTCTGGGGAGACTGTCGCTGCCACCTGTCCCCCCGTGCCCGTGCTGTGCCAAGGCGGCGGGAGCCACCAGCTCTGAGGCGCCTCCGGGGATCCGGGGCGAAACACGGCGGCAACATCCCCCCATGGCACGGGGAGCTGGTGGGAACGGGCGCCTTTCCCGGCGGGACGCTGCCCCTCCACTCCGCGCAATTCCCGCCGGAACCGCCGGGCGGGGGCGGGCACACAAAGACAGCGGCTCCCGGAAGAGGGATCCCGGGCTGTCACACCCGCCTCGCCCGCACCGGCGCCGAGGCCGAAGCGAACGCGATCCCTCCCGCCCGCTCCCGTCTCTCCCGCTCTTTCCTTCACCAGGGCAACGAAGCTGGCGAAGGGTCTGGAGCGCATGTCCCATGAGGAGCGGCTGAGGGGGCTGGGGTTGTTTAGCCTGGAGGAAAGGAGGCTCAGGAGAGACCTAATTGCTCTCTACAACTCCCTGAAAGGAGGGTGTAGCCAGCTGGGGGTCGGCCTCTTGTCCCAGGCAACAAGTGACAGGACAAGAGGGCATTGCCTTAAGCTGTGCCAGAGGTTTAGATTGGACATTAGGAAGAGTTTCTTTACAGAAAGGGTGATTAGACACTGGAATGGGCCGCCCAGGGAGGTGGTGAAGTCACGGTCCCTGGAGGTGTTTAAGGAAAGACTGGATGTGGCACTCAGTGCCCTGGTCTAGTTGACGTGGTGGTGTTCGGTCACAGGTTGGCCTGGATGGTCTCAGAGGTCTTTTCCAAGCTAATGGATTCTGTGACTGTTTCCGTGATCCCTTCCCAGGCGCGCGCCCCCGCCTCCGTCTCCGCGCGCGCACCTCCTGCTGCCGTCCCGTCCCGTCCCCGCCCGCACCGGAGCCGTTCCCCCGCGCATGCGCCCCGCGCCCCGTCCCGACTGTTCAAACAGGAAGGCGGACATGTTAGCTCTCGCAGGTTCCCTCGCAGCTGCCGGACTTCACGCTCTCCCCTCCCCTTAAGCCGCCTCCTTCCCTCCTCCCCTCGCACGCCGCAACCTCGGGTCGGTCCTGAGACGGTCCGGGCTGCCGTCCTGTCCCTGAGGCGGAGGAGTGGAGGAGGGGGGGGCTGAACCGGCGTTGGCAGCGGCGGGAGGCAGCGAGGAGGAGGAGGAGAGAGGAAGAAAGATGCTGCTGTGGCCGCTCCGCCGGTGAGGTGACTCGTCCGCCGCCTGCGGGGGCACTAGCTCGGTGCCTTCCTCGCCCCGTGCCCACCGACGGACCGACCCCACGGCGCTGAGACACGCCGTTGAGAGGATTCCCCTAAGTTTTATTTTTCCATCCATTTTTGCCTTGTTGGTGTGCCTGCAGGCTTTTGTCTTTTTTCTTTTTT
>VZTI01004321.1:931206-954835 GCA_013397865.1 Struthidea cinerea
GGCTTCTCCGGCTGGGAAAATGGGAATGCTGAGACGGTGGGGCCCGAGCAGAGGAGGGAGGGAGAGGAAACCTGCTACTGCGGAGCTGTGAGCATCCCGGGAAGCTGCGAGCGTGCCTGGAGGAGCGGGGGGAGAAGCAGCCTCGTCCCCCGCCTGCCGCGGGCTCCCCTTGGATTCTCTGCCCCCTTGACGGGGACTTGCCCCAGAGACTTCTGTGATTGAAGGGATCTCGCAGGAGGCGCTTCCTCAGCCCGGTCCTGGCTGCGTGGTTTCTCTTTTGTGGTCGCCTGTTCCTGTTTTTTTTTTTTTTTTTTTTACACTTTTTAATTTCTTTTTTTGACCTTACTTTGCTCTGGAATAAGGGAAACTTTTTATCTCCGGAAACATGTCGACGGGAGAAAGTTTTGAGTCTCGGTTTGAGAAAATCGACGTGACTTTGAAGGACCCCAAATCCGAAGTGAACGTGGACTGTTTGCTGGTGAGTAGGGAGCGCCGATGGGCCCCCGGTCACGTCTCCCCGAATTCCTTACCCTGTGGGACCGAATCTCGCACTCCTGGCTGAGTCACCGCCCTGCTCAGCTCCTCACTGGTGTTTTGTTTACTCAGCTCTGGGCTGAGGGTGCGTGAATGTGTCTGTGTGCCGGCAGAGCGCCTCATGCCAAGGAGGCGCCTGCCCAGCCCTGCCTCACACTTGTCATCTCTCGCTCCGCGCACCGCTCTGTGCCTCGCCGGCTGTCGCAGGGGCGGTGGAGCCCTTCCACAAAGGCGGAATTCGTGAGTGCCACCTCTCTGTGTGAGCACAGGACTCCAATAGCTTTGATACCAATTCTCTCTCCAACAACTTTTTTAAAGACTGAGGTCCTCTTATGCTGTGGTTAAGCCCTGTGGCGCTGACAGTTGCATGCAACACGATTAATAAGCCCTTACAGGTGGCCAGGGGTTTAAATGCATTTTAAACTGGTGGTTGTACTAGGCCTGGGGTGGAGGGCTACTCGCTTGTTGTTTCCCTAATTGGTCGTTCCTAATCACTGGATCTCACCGGTGCTGTCAGTGTTATACCTGCATCATAGGAAGGCAAACCATAACACTTCCTGATATAAAACAAACCAACGTCATACGGTAGCTGATTGACAGAATTGGATGATCTTTTGGTTCTTATTTAGTTCACTTAGTACCTCAGTAAAGTGCATGCCAAATCCAACCAATTTGTTTGGGATGCAGCTGGGTCCTTAAATATGCCTAGAGATGTCCTTAAATAGTACCAAAGTATAGTTTGTGCCTTCACACTGAAGTAGAGGGCTTATTTTCTTTGGAGGAAATGATAGAAGTTCTTTAGTGTATTTTTTTCCTGGTTTTCTGTTGTCAGAGGAACAAATAAATTGAATTTCTTTCTCGTATGAACTCTGACATTTGGGGTTGGAAGGGAGGTGTGGGGGTGGAGATAGCTCTTAATAGTCATTCTTCATTTTCTGCTGCATGACTCTTGGCAGAAAGCTTGCTTGAGCATAGGGCAGTGGCGAGATTAAAAGAGGAATGCAAGAATCTGTACAAGTTCACAATATTGTTTACTCTCTTTAGCGTATTACTGGTTTGTAAGCTTCTGAAGTGTTGGCAGGTCAAACCTGCATCCCTAGATAAAAGCAGAATCTTGTGGATGCTGCTGTCACAAAGGAAAATAGCACTGCATCTTCTGGTTAACTTGCTTCTCTTGATCTGCTTTACATATCTGTCATCTTAGAACCACAGCTAATGAGGAGACTTTGGTTCTTAGGATATAGTATGTAAATTTTGGTAAGTCGAGACTAATTCGACATTTTTACACCCAGATTCTGTTGATAGGTGTCAAGAGTATAGAGTCAGCTAAGATTCCAGGGCTCAATTTGCTACTATGTGCTGTAGTGCTGGCCATTCTATGGGGACCTTCCTACAGTGGTAGGAAGGAATTGGCAGGTATCAGACTTGCATTTGGTAGTATCTTTAACCGTATTCCTTAATCTTATAATCAGTTTAAGGATTTGCCCCATTTCAGCTATCTTAATTGTGATTAGGAGCTAAGCTGTACTCAGTTTGGGAATGAACTTGTTGGGATGCTTCCTGTCATTCTTGTTGAAAATTTTAGAACATGTGTCTGCATCACAGATATCGTGTCCTTTATAGAGACAATTTTTTAGGAAATTTCTTTTAAACTATTACCAATTAAAAAAGAAAATGCTGCTTCTGAGGAAATCAGTTGGTGGACTTTGTATGCTTTTGGTCAATATATCAGTCTTCCTGCTGGCTGGACTTATACTTTGTTTCACTTGTCTTGGGATTTTTTCTGTGGAAGAGTTTAAGTATCCTAACACTTTCTAAACAGCTTAAATATTTTACACCAGTTCTTAATGTGATGATTCACACTAGAAGCATCATTCTTGGCCCAAAGTACTACTTATGTATCAAATCCATTAAAATGTGTGTGGACATGCTTTTAAGGAAGAAATGCTTAGGTGTAGGTGCAATGGATCTGTATTTAAAACACCTTCTGAAATGAAATCCCCATTCCCCTCCCTGCAAGTCTCAGTTAAAGAGGGAAATTTGACAGGCTTTAGACGTGGTACACTTAAAAAGAAAATAAAATATTATTTTTCCAATCAGACTACATACAATTCATTTTAATAAAACTTTTAAAACCTAAATTATTTTTTACCTTTGATTAAGGTTGTGCATTGATATTCCTTATAACTGCTTTCACTTTTCCTAAGAAAAGGTGATAGCTAACTGTGTGTATCTGAGTGGAAATACATGAATAGCTGATACACAGACACTTCAGCATCTGATATTCTATATGTGTAGGTTTAAAATGCTGGGGCTCGTTTAGGTTCAGGAAACATTTTTTTGGCTGTGTGAAGAAAAGTCTCACCAATGCTCTTGGCTTCTCTTAGGATGGTTTTATCCTCTAACTTTGCTTCGTTTTTCTTCTATTCCTATGTTTCTTCCCCATCAGTTTGTACCCCTTGTAGACTAACAGGCAAGACATGGAATAACCTTTAAATCAGCTTTGTAGCCATTTTGGGTTTTGTAAATGTCATCAGCTGTGTTCTGTATACTAGAGGGATTCTTAAATTTATGTGTGAAGTAGTATGAGAACTCTAAGAAAAGAAGATGGGGGTGGGGGCTGATACAAAGGAAGATGTGTTACCGTTTCAGGAAGGTGTGGGAGAAGAGTGCTGACAACAGAGCAGAGCAGGCGGAAAAGGCACACCGAGGGCCTTGTAACTTCAGTTTACATGCTGCAGGAAGGAAATTCATAAAGCTGAGGTGCGGGAGAGAGGTGTGTTTATTTTTCATGTTTTCTCTTATGCAACTGTAATAAAAACAGAGTAAGAAAATGAATTTAAGTTGCAATTCTCTGTAACTAAATTTGTTTCTTTGGGACTTCCATGCACTTGATTTAGTACTAGGTGGGGGAATCCTAGATAAACTGTCTTTTTTTTGATGAGGCATTAGGAGGCCCAAGCCTGAGTTAAGTGTAGGCAATGTGTCACAGCATCACGTAGTGCATTTTCTCAAAATATTTGGTACTAGGAGTCCTACAGTCCCCAAAAGATCTAATAATGCTGTGAAGGCTGTGTTAGAGAGGTGGTCACACTTCAGGGTGTGCAGTGGTCAGATCCTGGTGAATTCCATAGGGGTGCTGAGTAGGCTCAAAGGCAGTGTAAGTAACTAACTACTAACTTGAGCTAAGTGTCTCGTTTATGAGCTTAAACACTGAAAAGCAGTATTAAGTAAGCATCATTCTACAACAATTTTTGGAATGAAGCCATGTTTTAGTAAATTCTTGGGGTTTATGGGCTTCCAGTTCTTGGAGAGTGGGGAGTTAAGGGGTGTAATAAGTGAGTAAATGTGGGGCATTTTGACCTGAAATTGCCTGTGCTTTTGATTCTAAAATAACTAGTAACTTTTTATGAACATGTATTTTGGTGCTCTCTCTGTTCCTGTAAGAACTCATGAAGAGTGTTTTCATGGTTTGTATAGGCACTTGGGTTATTATATATATTCTCTTTTTATATCTGTATATAACAATATAATTTTATAATTATTCAGGTACTTAGTCAATTACTTCCGTAGCTGATTTAAAAAACTTCACACTTTTGGTGGTCTTAATCTTCAAAGATGTCAAATGTTTTATTTGCTGAGCAGTTCAAATTAACTGACAGCAGTAAACACTGCATACCACAAACTTTTGTCTGCTCTCAAGAGGTTTCCATTTTTGTTGCACCAAAAATACATAACTACGGAGCTTGATTCACCTGTTTTTCCTGGGCCTGTTTCATCAGCTAGATTAATTCATGTTCATCTGTCTTGCACAGGAAAAGGAGAGATGATGTCCTCATCTTTGGGATTTGGTGTTCTATATATATCTCTGTTACTAGACATATTTCCCTTCTGTTAAATGTGTTAGAAAGCACTTCTGAAGACCTTGTGATTAGCGATTTGGATAATAAATTTTTAAAAAGCAATAAATAAAAAGTATATAACTGAAAGTACCTTTACTTTAGAGGTATCTATCCAAATAACTGTTGAAATCACCTTGACTGAAACCACACTAACTCTGCTCTTAAAGTCTGGGTGATCAAATACTAGAGAACTTTGGTATCTGAGAAGCTTCCTTGATTGCTAATGAAGCTTCTTGTACGCAGAAGAAGCAGAACTTCATGAACATTTGCAGATTGTCAGCTTGAGAATTCTGTAAGTTGTCTGAAGATTGTTCAAAGTAAGGGAAAGTGTTGTGACTGATGAAATCTCCTTGGACATGTTTCTACCATTCTTTGGATCCAAGTGAAAGGTCCTGCAGTTGTCTTGGGGCAATCACCAGTATCACTACAGACTGGGTGTTGAATGGTTTAACAGCAGCCCTGTGGAGGAAGACTTGGGGATTTTATATGAATTTCTGGCTCTTCTGTTAGAGAGGGACCTTTTTGGCAGGGCCTGTTAATGTCAGGACAAGGGCTTTAAGAGGGTAGATTTAGATTGGACATGAGGAAGAAGTTTTTTACTGGGAGGGTGGTGAGGCACTGGAACAGATTGCCTAGAGAAGTTGTGGATATTCCATTCCTGAAAGTGTTCAAGGCCAGATTGGATGGGGCTGTGAGCAACCTGGTCTAGTGGAAGGTGTCCTTGCCCATGACAGGGGGGTTGGTACTAGATGATCTTCAAAGGTCCCTTCCAACCCAAACCATTCTGTGATTTGGTAGTTAGATTCAAAAGAAGACTTCTGGCTGACCTAGAAATGCAGTTCCAGGTCTTCAAGTTAGCATATCCGAACTTTAGGTGCAAAAAAAATGAATGTTAATTATTAATGGTAATTAACAGTAACATTATGTTATTTAGCATTAATGTTAAAATTACCTTCTCATTATGTTATTTAATGTTAATATTTTCATCACTACGGATTATGAAATATAAAGGTTGATGTTAAATTAATGATAAAATATGTATCTTGATGTGTTAGTCAAAGGTAAAATGCAACTCTGAGTTGGCTTTGAGAATGCAGTAGCTTGATGGGTTCTTTCAGGTTGCATCTCTTAAAAATTTTTTAATATTACATTAGCCTTTAGAAAGTTAACAGTAGAGATGTGGAACTGTCAAAACATTAGCTTTTGTTTCATGGCGTATGGTAGATTTTACAGAGGAATTAATAGTTAACTTAGCCAGTTCTTTTGCTTACAAAACTAGAGGCTGTGTAGGAATGTAATTATTTATTTTTCTTATAAAAAGTTTTAATGAGGAATGATAATAGAAAGTTGATGTTAAGACACATTTCAATAAGAGGAATAAAACACCCAACCAAGCTATAAATGCTCTTACAAAGTAAAAATATTTATAAACAATGTCCTTTTCCCTGGCAAGTACAGAGTGGTTTTTTTGTTGCTTGAGGGAAGGAAGAGGGAAACACCTGGAATTTGTTTGTTGGACAAACTGAAAATCAACCTGTTGGTCTGTAAATCTTTGAGGATAATGATAGCTTCAGGAGCCACTCATTGAGAACTTAATAAATACTGAGAAGCCCTGAGCAGATGATGTTGGTAGCCTCACAGTTGCTGTTAGCAGAATTCCCTGGGTCATACTTTAGTTCTACATAAAAATAAAAAGCTTTTTTAGGTTTCTTACCAAAGAACACCGAGATGTTTGTCTTAATACAGGATGTTTATCTTGAATTTAAGAGATCCCAACCCACGTAATTAAAAATCTTTTTTTGGTGGATGTTGCTTGATTTTATTTATCAAAACTCCTTTGTCATCAAGAAATTGCAGTTCCAAATGGAAATGCTGTAAAACTGAACTTATTTCTCTGAGAATGGGAGAATGGTTGAAAAGTTTCCTGTCTTAATTTCCAGTCATTCCAGCAGCAGTAAAGCCAGAAGGATGATGAGACATTATTAGTAAAACTGCAGGCACTATGCCGGCAACACCCAGTTAAAGCAAATGCAAATAACACCATCTTTTAGCTTCCTCAGCAATCTGCTGAAATAAACACTCCAATTAACGCCAAGGCACACAGCATGGACAGCAAACAGGAGGAGCAGGAAGCCACGTGCAGCAGGAAAACTGTGACACTGGAACATTGGCATTGGAACAGGCTGCCTGGGGCAGTGATGGAGTCCCCATCCCTGGAGGGACGTGGCACACGGGGACACGGTTTAGTGATTGTCCTTGGCAGTGCTGGGGGCTTTTCTGACCTAAATGATTCTGTGAACAGTGATTGAACAAGAGATGGAGCTAGATCTTTGAGACGAAGAAAAGTGGTTTGGAGCTTCTCTTGTCCCTGGTGTTTTGCTGTGCTGAGATGCTTGGATTGCCTCTACTGAAGTCTGCAGTCAGCAGGGTAGAGATGTGTCTGTAGTGTGCTCAGCATCAGCAGGGTATAAGGTGCTGTGGTGCATCTTCAGTTACACCTGTCTGGAGACTGTCTAGACAAGCAAGGGGCTGCTTGGCCAGGTTGGCTGCCCATGTTGCTAAGGGAGAGCCGGCACAGGATCAGCACCAACTTCTGACTGGAGCACAGGTCAAAGTCTATTCTGATACTTGAAATCTAGTAAAGGATTGGCTTTCAGTAACTGAAAGGTTGCCACTCCCTGTCAATATTTATACAATAAAAACTGTCATGGGGACAGTATGTAAGATCTCTTTATTAGTAAGTCCTAATTGAAATCCAACTGTGGATTTCTGTATTTTAGCTTCTCTTATGTTTCTTATATGCATTCATTTTTCTGTTTCTTTCATAGAGTTCAGAAATATGTGGGGGTTTTCTTGTTTTTTGTCAGTTGCATGGTCTGAGATGATGCAAAGACCTAATGCTTGGAAACCTCTGTAGGAAACACTGCACACACTAAGGCTTTATTTTGGACTCTAGATTGGAACTATCTAAAAGTGTTTCTAGCTTGTATGTGTCTGAGCTGCAGGGCTCATAACTGACTGGAAACACAAGTGGAACATGTCCTTGTTTTTTCTTACATATCTTCATGAGTCATTCACTTAGAAAAAATCCTCGAATTCTAATAGTTATGTTAATATCAACTAATTGTGTCTTTATATTTTTTCTCTTGAAAGCAGCATAGTACTCAGTGCTGCATTATATTCAAATGTATTAAATGCTAAGGTATGAATATATTCGAAGGAAAACTTGATGTGAGATATCTACGTAGAAAATGCATTAATAGAAGATGGCTGTTTTCCTATGTAGTCACTGACTGCTGTGAAAATACTGTTTCTATGGAGGCTGAGCTTAATTTTTAGCAAATAAATAACGGCCGAAAAAACCCCTGACTACACAAAACTAAGTATGTCATCTGGAATGTCCTTTTTGAAGAAGAGGAAGCCAGAAGCTTCTCTTGACATCTGGAGATTTCAGCTAGGAAATTTTTTCCTGTTTTGTGGTTGGAGAAGTTTCATTTTCAGCAGATGGTTAGTAAAACCTGTATTATAGCCGTAGTGGTTATTTCCAGTGGGAAAGTGTGAAGGAATGATAATTAGGACATTCATCACAAACTGGCTACTGTTTGGTCATTTGTTTCTTTTGTCTAAATCAGTTGCTTTGGATGATGGTTTGGAAGTCTGCCTTCTTAATGTTTTAATACCATGTGCACAGGGAAAGTAGTATTTTGTTGAGTATAAATGATTGTTTTTTCACAGAATGATTGAGGCTGAAAGGAACCTGTGATAGAGTGACCTAGATCAGGTTGCCCAGGAAGGTCTTTGCGTATCTCAAAGGTGGTGAACTCCACAACTTCTATGGGCAATGTGTAATTTTCCACTTCTTAGAAGAATACTTATTCTGTTGATGCTTCACACAGCGGAAAATAAAATTCACCAAAAATAATAGAAAAGTCATCAGTATTCATTTGGTATTTATTTGCAGAGTTCTGGCCTTCTTGTTCAGTAAACCTATTTCTAGCCCAAATAATTTTTTGAAAGGTATCTGCCACAGAAGACCCGAGGAACTTTCTGTGTGGAGGCATTTGTAGATTCAGATATTTTAAGCATAAAGGTTTGTATCTGAGGAGTCAGTTGCTGTGAATTCATAAGCTTATGTTTAATTTGTGACTGTGGTTGAAACAGATGTAGAATTTTTCTGTTGGAGCTAAAAAGAGAGTGAATGCCTTGCTGTGATGTCCAATTTGCACTCCATGAGTGCCACTTCAGTTTTTCATGATTATGTAGCCTTGTGTTTTCTGTATCTGTGTGCACACATCATTTTCTTCCTGACCGGCAGTGAGGGATGCTGGGTAGGACTTCCTTATTGGCCTGGAAATGTGAAAAACTTCTTGACAGTGATGGGACAGGGACTTGTCCCTGAGAGACAGGTGAAGAGGAGATACTAACTGGAGTTTTCAGGCAGAGTCTTCAGAGGAGAGACTTCAGCTTCAGACTTTGACTTCAGAGAAGTTGAAGTGTGAAGTGTCAGTGCAACAAACACCATCTTCGTAGAGTATGGATGACAGTTCAGCATGTTAATCCCACCACTGACACCTGGGAGCTCATTTGACCACAAGTGTGGATTGATTCTGTTAAGTACTTAAGAGTGGAGGAAACCTCTCCAGCCAGGAGGTAATCGAGTAGGAGGGGATGGGGAAGATTATTCAGGGAGGAATGAGGTTGAGGGTCAGACAATCAACGAGTTAGTGCTGGTTATACTTGGCTTGGGGTTTTTTGCAGATGCTGGGTTTTGCTAATTGTACCAGGCAGGACATGAAGCTGTGGTTGAAAATAGAGGTAATACTGATGCCTCACAACTTTGTATTGATACTATGCACTGCTGTCAGTGTTAGAGGTAGAATCATAGAATTCCCTTCTTTGTTATTAATCTGTTTATACAAATGTATTTTTATACTACTCTCTTCTTAGAAAGTAGCTTTGACTGTAGGCATGCAAAGAATCCTGTCAGTATTGAGCTGAGAGAATTTATTCTCCCCTTTCAAAAAGGGAAGGTGGTTCTGCCGCTTCAGTGACCGTTTGTTTATTGCTCTAATACATCTTCTGTGGGTAGCTGTCCTCCTCCTTCAACTTAATTTACTACAAAGTTCATTGGCAATTAAACAATTGCCAGCATAACAGTGATACAGTTTTTGGTGATCTTGGCACCATTCAAACCTGCTGTTACATGCTATATATCCTCTTTTGTGGAAATTCAAGGCCAAAAGTGGTGCCAGCCAAATGGCAGACTCATTAGGAATTGAAGTTTTTGCTTTGCTAGTATTGGCAACAATCATCATGGCTTTTGAAAGAGGAGCTGTTGTTGTGAACATTTGTGGAGCTAAGATGGTGACGTAAATAAGAAAATGCCCATGAAGACCTGTGAGTGAAAGCTGAACTATTGATGTGATTGTGTATTTTATTGGGTTGCTTTTTGTTTGAGTAGTGGGTTTGTTGGTTGGTTGTTTTGTCTTCTTTTTGCAATACATTGAATTTATAATTGGACATGTCATTAAAGACCTAGGCTTTCTCTGTAGAGAATAAATCAGTAGGCTTCCTGGAAGAGTTTTTGTTTTCTGTCTTTTACTAAAATGTCCATGGCTATTTTTAGCCTTTCTTATACCCCACAAACTGTTTTGTGCATATGGATTTTGGAAGTAGCAGGACCTTAAGGTGTTTGGAGATGGTTTTGACTTACAAAATCGAGTGGTCGGGGAAGTCATCAGAGCTAGTCACAATGTGGTTCTGAATCAAGCTGTGAAGACTCTTGTTAGGAAAACCGTATTTTGGAGAATTTTGTGTTGTTTGTCTAAAGAATGAAGTTGTAATACAAAGAAAATCTTGTATCACGTAACTTGTATGCTCGGAGCTGTTCATTGATTCTGCATGGTGGATTGGAGTAAGGAAAGGACTAAAAGTCTCTCTTGCTTTAATTCTTGATGAATGTAAAGTCAGAGGAGTCTTTGAACTGTTTTCCTTTTGTTTCTTTTCTGTCCTCAAATGCTTTCCGGCTTTGATAAGAAAGCTTTTGTCCTTCGGAATGAAATGTATACATAACACTATTATCATCAGTAGTTTGGGCTGGGGGTATAAGCAAAGATACCGTTTAGAGGAAAAATCGGGGTGTTATGATGGTGGTGCTGCTGGACCTGCTTTGGTTCTGGGACTGCAGTGACTGTACACAACTCCTCTGTGACTTTCTGCCTTCTGTACAATTGATTTTGGGTGGCATCAGGGAATAGTCGGGATGGCTGCATTGTTCTTTTCTTTGGTCATGACAATCTCCTATTTGAGCCCCTGGCAAAGAAAGGCATCAGATTAACTTCACCTTCATATAAAGAATGGTTTCTTTCATATAAAGAGTAGTTTCTATCATAGTTCCTGGTAAAGGGGATTTTTTTTTATTTTTTTTTTAATTTTTTAGATTTTAAGGCAGAACAGATAGGATAGATAGAGGACTTGATGACATTCCTTAAGTACTTGAAGCACATTAGAAAAAAGAANAGTTTGACAAACTCATAGATACGGTCAGGAATAAAAGAGTGATTAAAACCATTTGTTTTCAGGTTGGGAAGTTTCTTTCAAAGTTTCTGTTGCCCTTTGAGTAGAAGCTTAATTTTTCAGTTTAAGGTTCAACCAGAATAGGCAGCTGAAGGTTTTTGTTCAAATCTGGCTATCTTGTGAGAGGTTGACTAACTCTACCAAAGCAGGACACCTTTCACTTTTTCTCCTGTGTGTTTCAACATCAGCAGACTTACCTTACAGTGGTGCTGCATTACTCATGTTTTGTGGGAGGAAATAACAGTATTCAGCAAGGGTGTAATGTAGAAACAAGTTGAAATCCTAAGGTTTCTTCTGACTGATAATTCCTCTTATAGGCCCTTACATTTAATTTAAGAAAAAGTCTTCTGAGGTGATGGGTTAGGAAAAGTGGAAAAAAAAGAAATGGGGTGATGAGTTTTTTAAGAATTACTTTAAAAAGTAATATGATGATTTTACAAAATAAGTTTATTTTTTCAGAAGAGTTGGAATCAACCTCTTTCATAACAATGGAAAAAGACACAATCTTTAACAAGTAACTTGCAACTTCGAGCTAAAGCTTATGCTTAAGGTTACATAATTCTCTGAAGATCTTGCTTCCCTTGAATTTCATCATGATAAACAAATGGCCTTCAGGTGTAATGAAGTGCAGCTCACAGAAATGAGCTGGTCCATTGGTTAAGCTTCCTTTTTACAAACAGAACAAGGTGGAAGCAGTGTTACCGGTAAGAGCACATGATTAAGTTGGGCAAGATACTGTGTCCTCATCTCTGCAAAACAGAAGAATCACTTAATTTTTAAATTCAGAGGGGTGATGTCTGTTGTCCTGATTTTATGTTCTTTAGTCTTCAGATAGTTTGTTTCACTTTTGCAATAGAAGTAAAATCAGTAATCAAGTTCTGATATAAAAAGGAGAAGCAACTAATGGGGCAGTCGACAAAAGTTATTTTGTCAGTAATGCCGGTCCTGTCAATTTATTAATTGAGTTAATTCTTAAACTCGTGCAGTGGATATTTGCCTACCATAAATTACTTAATTCTTGACAGTTACAGAAAATAACTTTTTCCTTTTGATGTTGAGGTTGTAGAAAGTCAGTCATTCAATTTAAATGCTTCTTGTTTGACTACCAGTCAAATCTCTCTTGAAAAGACAGGAGTTGAAATGAAAACTGGTGTGCCATGTTATCCTCTTGCCTTAGTAAATAAAATATCAAAAAAAAAAAGGAAGCATCAGTGCAGTATCCTTGATACTGTGATACATCCTTATTTACTTTTGAATATTTTTAACAGCAGAACACAACAGATTACACTTATGGTGTGGGAGGGGTAGGGTACAAAAACAAAAAAAATGCCTTTTGTGGAGAAGGAACACTTGTCTGTCTGAAAGATATAGATACAGATATGAGGTTTGGAAAACAGGCAGAGAAATTAGTAAGATGATAGATAAAGATGATTTTGGTGTTGGAATTGTTTGTTTTGCCTAATGTGCCTTAAGTTAGGGCTTCCTGATTTCTTCAGCCTTTTTGTGAGACTGTTTTGAATTTCTGTTTCCTGCATGTAAAATAAGGAAGTACTTCCCCCGCCCCTCACAATTTGTGGGTTTGATGGTGTGGGGGAAAGCTACTTTTTGTACTCCTTTTAAGGGGTAGGGAAATTTCACTGGTAGTACCATTGGGTATTCAAAAAGCAGACATCAAGCTGTAAGGATGTGTCAAACATGAATGGCCAACAAAAACCTCCACAGCAAGACTTAAAGTCAAAAGGCAGGCGTGGGTCTGTTTAACATTGCATCTTCATTAGTATGTTACAAACTGCTATTTTAATATAACCCATTGCTCTCAAATTTTTAAGTATTTTCATAGAATCACAGAAATAGAGAGTTGAGATGGACCCACAAGGATCATCCTGACCTTGCACATTACAAACCCCAAGAATCACATCTTGGGGCATTGTTGGAATGCTTCTTGGACTCTGTCAGGGTTGGTGCTGTGGCCAGTTCCCTGGGGAGCCTGTTCCAGTGCCTGACCACCGTCTGGGTGAAGAACCTTTTCCCTATATCCAACCTAAACATCCCCTGACACAGCTTCATGCCATTCCCTTGGATCTTGTCACTGGTCATGAGAGAGAAGAGACCAGTGTCTGCCCCTCCTTTTCCCCTCATGAGGAAGTTGTAGGCTGCAGTGAGGTCTCCCCTCAGTCTCCTCCAGGCTGAACAAGCCAAGTGATCTCAGCCGCTCCTTGTAAAGCTCTTAAGCACCTTTGTGGCCCTCTTTTAGAGACTCTCTAAAAGCTTTTTATCTTTCTTATATTGTGGCACCCAAAGCTGCCCCCAGCACTCAAGGTGAGGCCACCCCAGTGCAGAGCAGAGCGGGACAATCCCCTCCCTTGCCCAGCTGTTGAAGCTGTGCCTGATGCCCCCAGGACATGCTTGGCCTTCCTGGCTGCCAGGGCACTGCTGACTCATGTTCAACTTGCCATCACCCAGGGCCCCCAGGTCCCTTTCCTCAGCACTGCTTTCCAGCCTCTTGTTCCAGTCTGTATGTACATCCAGGGTTGCCCCATCTGAGGTGCAGAATCCAGCACCTGTCTTTGTTAAGCTTCACATGGTTGGTGGCTGCCCAGCCCTCAACTTTGTTGATGTCTCTCTGCAGGGCCTCCCTGCCTTCAAGGGAGTCAGCTCCTCCCAGTTTAGTATCACTGGCAAACTTACTGAGTATTCCTTCCAGTCCTGCATCCAAGTCAATTATGAAGATGTTGATGAGCACAAGGCCCTGTGGAGGGATAGAGCCCTGCAGAGCTCCACTAGTGACAGGTCGGCAGTCTGATGTTGCTGCATTCACTGCAACCCTTTGCGCCTGACCCTTGAGCCAGTTGCTCGCCCGTCCCACGGTGCATTTATCCAGCTGAATGCTGGACATTTGGTCCAGTAGGGCACTGTGTGAGACAGTATTGAAAGCTTTACTGAAATCCCGAAAGGTTAGATCAGCTGGCTTCCCTTGATACCTAGGTGGGTTACCTTGTCATAAGAGGGAATTAAGTTTGTCAAGCAGGACTTTCCCCTCAGGAACCGGTACTGATTGTGACTGATGACTACATTGTCCTTCAGGTGTTTTTCAATACTAGTCATTGAAGTGACACTGACAGGCCTGTAGTTTCCAGGGTCACCTTTCTTGCCCTTCTTGAAAACTGGGACAATGTTTACCACCTTCCAGTCAGCTGGAACCTCTCTAGATTCCCAAAACTGTTCAAAAATCACTGAGAGGGTTATCCTTTTGACTTAGAGTTGTAGTTTTCTTAAGTTTCAGATGTTCCCACAGACAAGTAGGGAAAATTGATTTACATGGACATGGGCTTATGACTGCAAAATACTGTTTTTAAATTAAAAAAATTAGTTTCTCTGCATGCTAATGCATATTAGTACACAAACCTAAAAATTACTGTGCTTCAATATAATAAGTTAATTTTTACATTACATTAGCTCTTTTAGTAGCATGTTCATAATGTTCATCAGTCTCTTTGCATTGAATGTGTGGTAGAGAATAATTGTATTTTTTAGGGGGAAAATTGTACACAAAAAGGAGCTTCATGAAATTTGGTGCTTTCAATAGAAAAATGTCAGTAGTGGCTGTTTGAACTGTGTTATGCATATATATGAAGCTGTTAAAATGAAGATACATGCATTTAAAGTTGCAGTTTAACTGCAGTGTCCAATGCTCAGTAGTATAACAGGAGACTGTTCCTGTTTTCCATAGTTTCCAGTAGTGTAATCACTGGAGGAAAGGGGGAACATCACTAAAATGTTCCATTGACCTAAGCAGTTTGAGGGTTGTAATAAATAAAATTCATTAGTTCTCTGAAATAGTTCTCCTTCTTGTTAGCCTTACATACTGATTAGGTAGTGGTTTTGTACCTTAATGAATTCATATGCAACTACTGATTGCTTTGTAAGTCTGAAGGTGTGCTTAACAGGTTTCCAGGAAAGCCTTTATGTGAACAGCTTCATTAATCACTTGAGATCATCATTAAATAAGTGAATTGGCTAAAAAGAAAAAAAATTATGCTCAGTGCATTCACAGACTTCTGTATACATGTATACACACTCCATAATGATGATAAATATGAAATCATGACATTAATTTTCCTTTGAAGTAAAAATCTGCAAATTCAGTTGGAATACTCTAAGTTTCAGGAAAATGGATAGGAGGTTTTGTTTTCAGTACTGTGCAATTATAATTTTCTGCTCTAAATTTTGTTAGAAGGAAACTATGATGAGAATATTTCTGTATGCTGAGTATGGACACCAAAATTGCACAAAGAATAATCTACTTGAAGTTTGCTAATATAGAGTTGAATTAGAGTTAATTTTGGTGAGACATCAAATGTATACTATTTTAAAAATATATCAGATCTTGTGGTGGTCAGTGGGTTTTACTCAGGCTTGCAGCCTGTTACAAGTGGGAAGGTCTTCCAGGGGTAGATGGTGGGCCTAGTGCTGTCCAGCATCTTCCTGCATGACCTGGGTGGTGGCATTGAAAGCACCCTCAGCAAATTTGCTGATGACACTGAACTGAGTAGTGAGGGGACCCTTCAGAAGGAAGAGACATCTTACAGAGAGACCTGGGCAGGCTGGAAGAGTGGGCAAGCAAGAACAGTATGAGGCTTAACAAAGTCAAGTGCAGTGTCTTACATCTGGGCTGACGTAACCAAAGAGTTATGTGAGCTTATTGTGCTTCTCATGGCAATCTTTGTATGGGTTAGTGCAGCTAACTCCACTGAATTTACACTAATTTTACAGGCTGGTATGGGCTGGGATCTGTGAGGTTGGGAGCAGCCTCACTGACCTGGGGGGCCTGTTGGACAACAAGGTGAACACGAGTCAGCAGAGCACGGCTGCAGCAACAAAGGCAAACTGGATCCTGGGCTGCATCCACAGAGGGGTTACTAGGAGAATGGGAGATGTGATTATTCCACTCAGTGCTGGTATGGCCACATCTGGTAGGGAGGTGTCCAGTTCTTGTTCCTGCAACTCAAGGAGAGTTTTAAAGGAGGGTCACAAAGGTTATCAAAGGGCTGGAGAACTTGCCTTGTGAGGGAAAAGTGAAGGTGTTTCCCTGGAGAAGGTGTGGGGGGCACCTCATCACAGTGTTCCAGTACTAAAAGGACAGCTACAAAGAGGATGATAGCTATCTTTTCAGGAGGAGAAAACAAGGGCCAACATGTACAAGTTGCATTTGGAGACATTTATGTAATAAAGAATTTTTTTGCTGTGATGGTAGTCAGTCACTGGAACAATGTCCCCAGGGATGTGGTAGAGTTCCCATTGGTGGTGGTTTTCAAGACACATCAGGGTGCTAGGCAATCTCATCAAGGCTTCCTTTTGCATGAGTAGTTGGACCAGGTGAACTTTTGAGGTACCACTGACTGTGGACTGTTCTATGGTTCTCCATCTTTGGAGAAAACACCTCTACAGTATTTTCACTGGTTGGTTTCCCCTTTGCCTTTTCCTAGCTTTGTTTCAGAGCCTCAGTGAAGCTCTTAAATCAGTGCAACAGTGTGTTTGCAGCAGTGCTAGTTAAGCACAAAGTAATGATACGTGCAATATGTACAAACTTTTCTCAGCTGTAGCTATCAAGGTCCCATTTTCTGAGGTGACACTGTACATATCTGTGCTGAGCAGCACGGTGTTAATTTCTCTTCTAACAGCAGATCTGCTCTCATGAGAGCAAAAGAGACTTTAAGAGAAAAACCTTTAAAGCTAGTGGCCTGAAGACACAGAAGAAACTCAACCACAGAATGCATGCACAACAAATCTAGTTTGTAAGTGGACAAATATATAGACCGCTGTTATTTTCTTAAATATTTTTCACTTTAAATAGCAATAGTATCTGAATTTAAAAAAGCAACAGGAAAAACAGCTCCCACAGAGTTAACTTTTGTTCTGTTTGTGGAATTTAATACTCTAGAAGTTAAGATGAACTCTGTCTGGAAGGAGGAAAAAATGTTCTGAGGATTTAAACCAGCAAATTCAAATTATCCATTTAGATTGGAAAGATACCTCTGCTAAGCTAAGAGAAACTTGCAAAATGATCAGGAGCTAGTAGGATTTTTGTCTTACAATGGTTTCAGGTGAGAAGTTTCTTGATTAATATATAACTCTCCAAATTAAGAATTAGCATAGAATGAAGTTTTCAGTAAATGGAATGTAATTCTTGTGAGTATGGAAGTAATACAGGTAATTTGGATATGAAAGATTGTTACCATATACAGTCAGATACAGTCAAGCAACATTTAAATTTTACTACATGAAGAGGTACAGTTTATTTGGGCATAAAACCAAGGCTTCAAGTACACTTTCAAAAAATAACTGAAGTAGTTGGTTGAATCTGTATTTCTGATAGAGCCCTAAGAATTATAAAGAAAAAAAATTGCTTAAACTATGCTCTAATTTCAAGTGTGTTTTATTTCTCAGCAGCTTATTATTCTGTAATAAAATTTAGAAGTGCCGGGAATTCATTTTAGAATTCCACTTCTACAATGAGACTGGTATTAGAGGGATCTGTAGCAAGAATCCTCAGGCCAGTCCATCAAGAGTGAGGCCACAGTCTTTCTGCAACAGCTTCATCTCTGTTCTGTGAGCCAGCGTCTATTACAGCTACTGCCCTCGTGCTACATTCAGTAGCTGTAGTAGTTAGATACAGGCCTTTTAGAATTTACCTCCCTTTTATGTTTTGGGTAGTGGGGCAGGAGGACAACTACCGTGATTCATAGCAGAAGGTGTATTAGATGAAATAAGAACGCGTTGGAAGAACTCAGTGGAAAGAGCAAATCAAATTCCAGCTATTGCTTACGGTCTTTCCCAGTTGCAGTTATGTGAGGCCACTGGCATTCCCCACTCACTTTTGAAGAAACGAGATGCTCCAACATCTGTGGTGCCAAACAGGTAAATTCAATCACTGTCACTGTGGTGTGGCAAGGAAAAGAGGTTAAATCAGGATGTCTTTTAGTCACCCCTTTACCATCAGAGTTCTTGTTATGTTTCTGCTGGTTCAGAATAGTTCAACGTGTTGGTAGTTGACTCTTGACAGAGCAGAAGATCTAAGCCACACTGGCCTTTTAAGACACTCAAAGGTATGCTTCTCCCTTTTTGTAGAAAATAGCATATTTTTTTTGAGGATTGATATGGAATGTAAGCTATATTATCCTATTTTTAAGTTCATACTGCTGGTAATTAAAATTTTTTAAACATTTGGTAATGAAAAGTAAAAATATGTTTTTGGCACGCTGGTGATATTGAACAGAGTTTGGAAATGCAGCAGGTCAGGCTTTAGCATATTCAGAAGATTTTCTCCTGTTAAGATTAACTTCTGTGTAGAAATACTATGTGAGAATTTACGACTACTCCACTCAGCTTTTTTTTTTTTGAATATTTGAGTTCAGAAGGAATAGCTTATGTATTCATAGACTGGTTTTCTGCTGTGTTCTTAATACTTTACAGGAACATGTACAAAAAGAGATATTATCTCTACCTGTGTTCTTATGTATAAAATCTGGCTTTTAACTGAATCTATTAAACTGGACTAAGTGTCGTCTTCAGAGAATAAACAGATGAAGAGGTTTTTTAATGAGGTGAGGTTAAATAAATTGGAAATTTGTCATGTCATAGTTCGATAGGTAAAGGGACAAAATTATAAGAAACGAGCAATTCTCATACTTGTCCTTTAAATCTAAATTGGAAGGAAAGAAAAAGAGCTCTAAACATGTGAATGTGACATGATCTTAAGAGTTCATCTACAGCGGTTCAGAAAAGAGGAAATTCAGTTCTTTTCTGTTTGCTACAAGTTATACAATGTGTTATCTTGACTGAAACAAGTAAGGGGGTTTTTGAATGTGCTTTACATGACAGTATTGGATTAAATGCTGCATTGCTTGTCTTCTCTGAAGAGTGCCTTAAGCACATAGAGCTTTGCATCATGAACTACTTGTAATTTTACAAATGCAAAAGAGTTTGTGGCTCTGAAGTTTTCGGTACTTCTTGTTTCTCTTGCCAAGCAAACAGTTCGGAAAATGTGAATATAAATGAAAGTAGTAGGTTACTTTTTTATTATTATTTAAAATGTTTGGTTATTTCGGATGTGTAAATCTGTGTATAGAGGGTGTATGCACACACACACTTCCTGGTGTTAGACCTTTCCTAATGTCAAATGGTTGGGTTTTTTACTTTTCTAAGTAAAATTCTTTATCTGTAGTTCAGAGATTAGTTAAATTTAATGATAGTTTACTTCAATGCCAGTGCATTTTGTTTGAATACCGCCAAATATATAACTGCCTTCTTTATTTCCTCTTGAAGTCTCTGAGGCTAGGTATGTTCATTTATAAAATGACCATGGTTGGTTACAAGTATCTGTTTCGAAAATGACTGTTTCCATCCATGTTTTACGTAGTTCTTGAGAAGTTGTCTTTGTAGTTCAGCAGACTTCTGGAAAGTGAAGTGTAGGATGTCTGACAAAAGTGTGACTCTAAATTCTTGAACCGATATTGCTGCTCTTTAATTACATTCCAGAATATCTCATGTTGATACTTGGTAGTATTTGCAAATTGGAAACCTGCTTTCCCCAGTGTTTTACAAACATAGAATTTATATGAATGGGAAATAGCAGTATTGCCTGACTTCACTTGACATGTCTTTTGAGTGACTTGGTTTTTTATGTTTTTATACACGTGTGCAACATATCTCTAGTCTCTTAGTTCATGTAGATTTCCAAGAAAGTAGTGGTTTTTTTAATGACTTTTTGTTTAATTAGATACTGGAAAAATGCTGGGATAAAAATCATATAGAAGTTGGATGCAAGTAAAAAGTAGCCTTTCACTCACTTTTGCTTTATTTTGTAGAAAACACATTTTCATCAGTTTTGCTTTCTGCTTAATGACAAACTAAATGACAGCTACTCAAAATGGTCTGTGGGACAGAGGAACAGAAAATGTCATGTTAGTGTGCTCTGATTTGTCTCATGGCAGGCTTTTATGGTGTGACAAAAATATTGCCTTGCCCTCATCTCCTGTAGAGATTAAGTTAATCAGCCCAAGCTCAGTCTTGCTCCCTTGTAAGGACAGGCAAGAGAGACTTTGACAAGATTCCATGGTTGTGGCAATGGTCCAGACAGCCCTGGCTCTCTTTCCTCTTGGGCTAAGATTTGTTTTCTCCCGTGTTCTGAATCCAAAAGAAAATCATGCCTTGGAGTACATGGATCAGTCTACTGTATCCTCTTTGGGTGGGGGGTGGGGATGGTTTTCTCAGGTTCTGAAGTGCTATGTAGGAGGAATGGTACTAGGGAAGAGTTGACTTACTCTTTTATTGTAGCTGGAAAGGTTGATAGAAGAGTTGCTTTTACAGTTATTTCTTAGCATTTTAGTATTTTTCATCCTTGTGATTGCAGTATATCAGCTTGGTGAAAATACGCAGTGTTGTAGAAGTTGAATACTACTGTTTTATGAAGTTCTGTTCTCTTTGTCTCATGCTTGAGCAAGTGTATTAGAAGTGCATGTCTCATGCTTGAGCAGTGGAAATGTTGGGAAAAACTTCTTTCTTGGTATATGAAGTCAGTGGCTTTAGTTTTCTTCAAACTTTAGTCTCAAAGCTTGAAAAGGAACATAGAAAAACTTTCTTGCATGTCCCTAACAGGCTTGTAAGCATAATAAATCACAACATCTTTGGACTTTCTTGAAATTAAAAGTGTTGGATCCTCTAATGGATTTCTAATACTTCCTCTCTTCCTCTAGTCTTGAAATGCCATACTTGAAAATCCCAGCTAAACCAGCTGATATTGTTGCAGTATTACAGATGATAAAATCCGTACTGATTATCATGAGAGAGACTTGCAGTTTGTAAAAAGCCACCCTTCAGTTTTCATGGACCGCTTTGGTTCTGTTCTGTCATTTCAGTGCTGGAATGTGGAACCATGCCATTCACGTAGGTTTTTGATTTCGTAGTTACACATCTGTTTTTTCACATGCAGTGCAAAGCATTCAGGATTTTAGTCATGATTCTACCATCATGTCAGAAAGGGTAGAAAGAGTACTTAGAGGTGATTTGGTTTAAATCAGAGAACTGTAAAATGGTTTGGGTTGGAAGGGACCTTAAAGATCATCTAGTTCCAAGCCCCTGCTATGGACCGACACTTTCTGCTAGACCAGCTTGCTAAAAGCCCTGTCCAGCTTGGCCTTGAAAACACTTAGGGATGGGACATCCACAACTTGTCTGAAAGCATCTATTGTGGAAGTATTTTTAGACCTGAAAGTAGTCACTATTTGTGACTTGAGTATACACTTAAACATCCAGTATTAATTAAAAATTGTGTTACTGGTGGCATTGTCTGTATATGTTACCATTTTTTCTTCAGGTGGGTTTTGAAAGAGAGCTTGTCTCTTCACACTTTTTTTTTTTTTTTTTTTTTAAATTGCTTAAAGGGAGTGGGTAAAAGCACGGTTTTTAAATTCATAAATTTGTAAATTTAATTTATTGGGTTCTGGACTGTGGAAACAATCTGTTAGCAGAACTGTTTTGTTCTACATTAGCGGTGAAAATCTCCAAAAAATATGAAAAACTTGCTGTTTTGTTCCTGTTAGTTACAAAATCCTTTCAGTGCTGACGAGTCTTAGTGGTTGAAAGTAGAAATAACTTGTCTATATCTAAAATAATTCTCATGGAATTTTTATAACCTTTTTAAAAAATAGCATTACTTGAAAGTCATTTTTCTGGGTATATTCATCATGGAAAAAAGAATAAATATAGAAAAACATTGAGTTTATGCATACAGACATCTTTTTTATTGAAAGTGAAGTTTTTCTTTTAATCAATCCACGAAAAAGTCTGTGGGCTTTGCTAGGGTTTGTGATACAAAACTGCATAATGATGCACAAATTCTTAAATAGTGTTAAGTTCTTGTTTAGTTGCATATTTCAAATATCTGCTTGACGTGTGATTGCTTGTGCTGGAATGTTTATTGCAGAAATGTAGCGAGAGCTCTGACAGGAGATTGTGCAATCGCAGAAGCTTCTCAAAGTTGATTCTTTGCTTCATTTGTGCTCAACTTCCCATATTTTTCATTTTGCAGACTGGTTTGCATGTGACACTAAGGAAAGGCATATTACTTTACAAATCCCTAGTTCAGTTTCTACAGAGTTTTTTTTAGTATAATTATTTCATAATCTTCATTTCTGGACTTCTCTCATGGCTATTCGCCTCTAATTTTAAAAGTGTTTTGATTTGTTCTAGAGTTTTAGGGAAGAATTTCCCTTTTGGTGGTGGGGAAGGGGAAATTTTGTACAGTGTTTCCAGACTGCTGGAAAAATTATGGTGTTCTCACTCTTTCTTGAGAAGTTATTCAATGAATTGTCTTGTGCTCTGTTTAAAAAATTAAGTACTTTTGTTCTCAGTTTGCCTAGCCTCTGTTTCCAGTCCCTGGGTTATTTTTCTGTGGGGTGGATATTATTACTAGCAGAGGGTTTTTTTTTTCTTTATACACCTTTTTAGAATCTTTTCTAAAGCATAGTTATTGAACAAATATAATCTCCAGAGACCAAGTTGTCAAAGCTAAATAGAGAACTTGCCTTTTTGTTGTTGTATCGTTTATTATCTGTAGTTAGCACATAGTGATGTTTGCAGTAAACCTAATCCAGGTCAGGTGACAACAGGTTCTGTATGGCTGCTGAGGTATTGTTGCTTTACAGAAAAATTAGTTACCTTTCTGCTGACTTACTATATTGCATACTTTGCTGGTAATGCTTTCTTGGTTTGTTTTTCACAGCAGAGGTATCACTTTTCGGACAAAACTATGGTGGGTGAGCTAGATGCAGCAATTTAAGCTATTGATGGGAGAACTTAGGCTAGTTTTACTATAATGTAAAGCTAAGAGATCTAAAGTTGCTTTACGTATTTGACAGCTTTTACAAGAGTCAAAGCATTTTCATTTATGTTGTTTGCAATAACTCCTGTGAATATGTTGGTGTCTTGCTAATTCACATCTTGTCCAAGTGACTAAAGCTTACTTTCTGAAGTCAGGTTTCATGGATACCTGCCTGGAAAAAAATCTGTGAGGCAGACAGCAATTTCCTAGGCAACACAAGTGGAGGGGGTTCTGTTTCCTTTGGTAAATACCAGTGTTTCTTAGTGGAGTTGTGCAGTTTCTTTTCCTTTTGTTGAAGTCTTTACTCAACTCCTTGCCGGTTGCTGCAAAAGAAGCCTTAGACTTTTGAGCTGGGACTGGACCAGTTTGTCTTCATTCTTTCCTATCTCTGATCTGTCTTTATACCATTTTGTCGAAGGGAAGTTGTGTACCAGTATTTGCATCCATAGTGTTAATTTTTATCCATGTTACTTTTGCTTTCTAATGAGCATTCCTTAGAGTGTTGTCTCCCATTGATCTAAATCGGTAGTTTTAAGTGTGTGTTTAAAATGAAAACGTTGGGACTCCCAGATTGGAACGGCCGATCTCTGTGCTGCCTGTGGAAGAATCTGCCCTCACAGGATAACCAAGAAAGCTGTGGGGACCTCAAAGGGCATTTGCTTGTGTAATTTACAAGTAAGGTTTGGCTTTAAAAAAAAAAAAAAAAAAAAAAAAAAAAAAAAGAAATTTTTTTTTT